>BJKM01001212.1:0-16486 GCA_015082035.1 Chaenogobius annularis | reverse complement strand
CGGTCGAAATGAGTTTCCTCCGCAGGGTGGCTGGGCGCTCCCTTAGAGATAGGGTGAGGAGCTCAGTCACACGGGAGGAGCTCGGAGTAGAGCCGCTGCTCCTCCACGTCGTCGAGAGGAGCCAGCTGAGGTGGCTCGGGCATCTGTTCCGGATGCCTCCTGGACGCCTCCCTAGGGAGGTGTTTCGGGCATGTCCACCGGAGGAGGCCCCCGGGGAAGACCCAGGACACGCTGGAGGGACTATGTCTCTCGGCTGGCCTGGGAACGCCTCGGGATCCCCCCGGAGGAGTTGGAGGAAGTGTCTGGGGAAAAGGAAGCCTGGGAGTCCCTGCTTAGACTGCTGCCCCCGCGACCCGGCCCCGGATAAAGCGGAAGAAGATGGATGGATGGATGGATTATTCTTTTTACCTTACAGTTGTCCCTTGCTATGACGCGGTTCACCTTTCACGAGACCTTGCTGGTTCGCTGATTTTTGTGTGTGCTTTTGTTGTTGTCCTGGTTGGCTAAGGACTGTAGACTATTGTCAATCAATCTCCTCCGTACCGTATCTCTTGTAAAGAGAGTTCACACTGCTGCGTCAAAGTGTCCAGTTTCCATTCAAAGTCTATGTGGACGCGCGTCCTGGGCATCCAGCGTTTTTGCGGCACAAATCCCAGCGTTTGAAGCATCTGGATGTCCAGAAAGTTGGACAAAATTGAACTTTTTTGCGACAGGCGTGGCGCAGCAACCAATCAGAGATTACGCTCCAGTGACGTACCAACGCACAACCCAGGAAGAAGGACCAACACAACCCCACAAAAACTAGACTAGACTCTAGACTCTGCTCACCTCTGAAGTATCTGGACCCAGACCGGCCCCCGAGCCGATCGCCTCTCTCTTTGGACTTTGTAAAGTAAATAACACCAAATCCACTTTCTCAACCAGAGAACAGCAACACCGGGAAACACAACTCCTCCACTGCACATGAGCGTTGGACGCCTCGGTCATGCGTCTGCGTCCAAGGCGTCTGCCTTCAAATGTCCAGGCATCCTACTCAGGCGTCCTACTCAGGCGTCCTACTCAGGCGTCCGTCGTGAATTTGGACGCGGCGGTGTGAACGCACTCGTACAGTAGTTACAGACTGCGTTCAGCTTGCCAAATGTATCGCTGGCAGTGTGACTGAAATGCTGTATGTCTGTACGTTTTCTCTAACCCTAAATCACAATGTCGACTAAACACTCTGCACCGACAAAAGTGTATAAAGATTAGATTAGATTCAACTTTATCGTCATTACTCATGTACAAGTACAAAGCAACGAAATGCAGTTCAGCATCCAACCAGAAGTGCAGTAACAGTAAGTACAATATACAGATAATAATAAATAGGTGATAGCTAAAATAAGGAGCTGTAGTATATAAGTACAAATATACAGGTTGATGAGGTAAAGTGCATATTATATATATAATTGTGCATTAACTGTATGTAGACTAGGAAGGTCCAGTAGTGCTGGTGTACCGTCTTTGGACAGTGGGGGGAGATGGCGAGTTAGTGGGTGGTGGTGGTTGGGGAGTGGGGAGGGGGGGTTCATCGGCATGGGGCAGAGTTCAATAAGACACAGCTCGGGGGAAGAAACTGTTCCTCAGTCTGCTAGTCCTTGTCCGGGGGCTCCTGAAGCGCCCTCCTGAGGGCAGGAGGGGGAACAGTCTGTGTGCAGGGTGGGAGGGGTCCTTGAGAATGGAAGTGGAGTTCCTGTGATGCGTTGGGCAGTTTTCACCACCCGCTGCAGTCCCTTGCGCCCCCCAACAGAGCAGCCCCCATACCAGACTGTGATACAGTTTCTCAGGATGCTCTCCATCACGCAGCGGTAGAAGTTCACCAGGATGAATGAAGACAGGTGGTTTTTCTTCAGTCCTCATGAAGAAGAGGCGCTGGTGAGCCTTCTTGACAAGGCTGGAGGTGTTGGTGGTCCGGGACGGGTCTTCTGAGATGTGGGTCCCCAGAAACTTGAAGCTGGAGACACGCTCAACGTCCCATTGATGTGGATGGTGCATGCTTCCTTTCTCCTTCCTGAAGTCCACGATGAGCTCCTTGGTTTTGCTGGTGTTTAGGAGCAGGTTATTTTTGGCGCACCATGTGGCCAGGTGCGGTACCTCTTCCCTGTAGGCTGTCTCATCGTTGTTAGTGATGAGACCTATCACCGTGGTGTCGTCCACGAACTTGATGATGGAGTTAGATCCATGCACGGGTCTGCAGTCGTAGGTGAAGAGGGAGAAGAGGAATGGGCTGAGCACACAGCCCTGTGGCACACCAGTGCTGAGTGAGACAGCGGTGGAGCAGGTGTGGCCTGACCTAACATGTTGTGGTCTGTTAGTCAGAAAATCCAAAGTCCAATTACAGAGGGAGGTGTTTATGCCCAGGTCTCCAAGTTTAGTGGTTTAACTTGGAGCGGATGACGGTGTTGAAAGCTGATCTGAAGTCAGCAAACAGCAATCGCGCACAGGTGTTGGGGTTGTCCAGGTGTGTGAGCACAAAGTGCAGTGCTGTGGAGACTGCAAACTGGTATGGGTCCAGTGTGGGTGGGAGGGAGTCCTTCAGGTGTGCCAGGACCAGCCGCTCAAAGCCCTTCATGATGATGGGTGTGAGTGCTACAGGGCGATAGTCATTGAGGCGCGTCGGCTCGGAGTGTTTCGGCACTGGCACGATGGGTGTGGTTTTGAAGCATGTTGGCACAGCTGCTTGGGCGAGGGACAGGTTGAAAATGTCCGTGCAGATCCCAGTGAGCTGCTCCGCACATGCCCAGAGCACACGTCCAGGAACGCCGTCAGGTCCAGCAGCCTTGCGTGCGTTGATCCGGCTCAGTGCTGTGTAGACCACCGTGGAGGAGAGCGTGGTGGTCTGGTGGTCTGCATAGAAGTGGTTAAGCTCGTTCAGGAAGGAGATATCTGTGGCTGTGGGAGTGAGGTTGAGGGGTTTGTAGTCGGTGATGGCCTGGATGCCCTGCCACATGCGTCTGGGGTCGGAGTTGGAGAAGTGACCCTCTATTTTTTGCTTGTAGCAGTTCTTGGCCTTCTTGATGCCCTTCCTCAGGTTAGTCCTGGATGTGCTGTCGGCCTGCGCATCCCCTGATCTGAAGGCCGTGTTACGGGCCTTAAGTAGAAGACTTCTTGCTCATCCATGGCTTCTGGTTGGAGTATGTGGTGATCTCTGTCGTGACGCCATCGATGGTGGCGGTGATGTCGTCCATGACAGAGGAAGCATACATGTTAATATCTGTGTGTGAGCCACATGTGGCCACATGTTGTCCTGGAATACAGAGTCTGCCCCCGCTGGCCACACCTTGATGGTCCTCAGTGATGGCTTCACACGGTTGATGAGGGGTGAGTATTTGGGGGTGAGGAACAAAGACAGGTGATCTGACTGTCCGAGGTGGGGGAGGGGGGTCGCGGTGTAGGCAGCAGCCATGTTAGTGTAAACATGGTCCAAAGTTTTGTTCCCTCTCGTGTGGCAGGAAACATTAATACACATAAAGTGTGTAGTGTGGGGGTTTTGCAACATTAAAACATTTATAATATTGCTGACTACTGCACGGATCTCGCCTAGTGCGGGTTATTTTTAGAACGTAACTCCTGTGATAAACGAGAGACCACTGTACTTTAATTATAATTCTAACATTATTTTTGTTCACATTTATACTTAAATTGAATAATATTTGAACATTTCTTCATTGTCCAAAGAGTTCCAGTGCTTTTCACCAGCAAATGAAATACACATTTGCTTACGTTTACTTCTTGCAAAAGACAACTTAAAACTGTGCAAACCCACAAGGCAAACAAACTGTGCTTTGCTTTGTCCATAAATAATAAGGTTTTAAAACAATAAAAATCTTTCAATGTGTAATATCCTGACCTCAGAGAAACAGTTCCGACGTGTTCTCTTTTGGAGCAGTCCTGTGTAATGTTCCCAACACTCTTTATGGATGAAAACTAAAGGCATTAAAGGAGTAAAGTAGGAATTACCCCAGATTTCAATACATAAAATACAAAACACAAATCTCATTGTCTTTTATTTCAAAAGAAAGGTTTTTACCAACTTTCTTTTTTGTTCTTCCATTGAACTTCTCGTCACTGATGATCCCCAGAAACGGAACTTCAGAAACTCTTTTAATATTGATTCCATTAAAAAACAATTCAGAATTTTCGGGACAATTTTGATTTGTAAAATTGGTTTTATTTCAATTTAGTGAGAGTTTTTTTTATTAAACCATTTCTTTTTCAATACTATTGATTCATGTTTTAAAATGATTCCCAGAACAAAGCTAAAAAGTTGTGTCATCTCATTTTTTGAAACACAAAAAAGATCATTATTGTATAAAATGAAAAAACATAGGCCCCAATACGGAGCCTTGTGGGGACTCCGCATCTCGATACATGCGCTGCATAATCTACATCATGTTGTGACCATATATAATAAGTCACTTTTATCATTTATAACAGAGATAATCAGCACAAAAAGTGAAATGAAAATGAACTTCTCATACAAGTAGTACTTATTGAAGTACTGCTAAGTTGATAAAGTATTACAATATAGTCCAACTCCTGCTGTAGTTCTGCTTCTTCAGTGTCAGGCCTCAGTTCTTTTCTCATGACTCTGGTCTGTTCCTGACCTCAGCTCTCCAGAGGCTCCTCTCAAAGCACCTCTCATGACAAGAGCAGCTGCATGGGTCCCAAGGGACAGCTGCATGGTCCCAAGGGTCAGCTGCATGGTCCCAAGGGACAGCTGCATGGTCCCAAGGGTCAGCTGCATGGTCCCAAGGGACAGCTGCATGGTCCCAAGGGACAGCTTCATGGTCCCACATTTGAACCATTGTCTGCATAATTGAATAAATTAATTCAGATAAATAAAATAATGACAAATGGATGACTTAAGGGTTGAAAGATTGTTGGTCTTGGTGCTTCGTCGGTGGTGCAGTGGTTAAGGGCTCTGCACATGTGCTTGCTGCCACCACAGCTGTCTATAACCCCCCTCTCCCCCTTTCTTTGGATTGTTGGTCTCCATGTGTGACGTCTAAAGGCTAAAATCTATTGTTTTAGTTTAGACTTATATTTTTATTGTACAAATATTTAATCTATCTATGTGTTTACATTTATGTATTTCATCTAAGTAATAAAAGAGGAGGACACTGAAAGAAGAGGCGTGGCCACGTGTGAGTGCAGCTGATGTTAGTCTTTATTGAAGTTTGTCTCTTCAGCTCCACAGAAACATGCTTTTGATGCACAGCTCTTTATTTCCAGTGGAAGCTCCAGATGGGACAGAGGGCTGTGTGCTGTGCTGCAGGAAGTCAAGTGGAGCTGTAGCTGTAGAGGCGTGAGCTGACAGCAGCAGAGGGCGCTCTGCAGGCTGATCCCAGTGACTGTGTCAGTCCTGGGAACACTGCAGTGTGCTCAGTGTGTGGGACACTGGACTCTGGGAGCCCTGGCTGGCCTCACAGCTCACAGCCACGCCCCCCTCCCTCCACTGCTGTGCGGGGAGCGTCAGGCTGCTGCTCCAGCTGTAGTGGCCGTCCTTTTGCAGCACCGCGGGGCTCTGGCTCTGCTCCCCGCCCACACCGCCACCGGACACCTTCAAGGACACGCTCCAGTCTGACGGGAAGCCCTTGTTGGCCAGGCACATGAAGGTGGCCTTCCCCTGGGCCAGCTCCTCTCTGGAGGGGGGCAGCAGCCAGAGGCTGGGCTCCACTCGGCCCACTGTGACACACACACACAAAAGGACATTCAAACACTAAAGAAAATATGACATTGAATTGGAATGAAAAGTCTGATGTAGAATGATGGTACTTTTAGTGGAAACTGAACTCTGACCAAAGGCTCCACTGAAGCTGAACGACCGAAAGGTTTCAGAGCTAAAGATAAAGTGAAAAGTCCCCAGACTGAAACAACAGAACATTTTTGTGTGAAGGAGAGGTTTTGAAGGTCTTTCTTTCCTGCTGCTGTCAGACTGTTGAATGAACACTAACAATGAGCCCAGTCCAGTCATCCACCTGTAATCATGTGAAATACTGTCACATCATGTGAATCATCTCTGCTGCAAATGTAAAGTGCTGTCACTTTACCTGCCATTTATTCTGCCCATATTCTATATATATGTTCACGTGCTTTAATCTCTCCTCTTATAATACACTTAAGCCACTGTATCTGCTGCTACATGCTCTTCATTCTGTCCATACACTGCACTGTACACAGCTGTAGTCACACTCACTTATTGTACACAAGAGTTGTTCTTTTGCTCGACCTGCACAGTGTGTTACATTTAAGTCTATTTTGGAACTTATTCCTCTTGTTTTCTACAGCATGTTTCTATTCTCCTGCTCTTCTTGAACTGTGCGTTTAACACTGGAATTTCCCGACTGCGGGACAGAAAAAGCTTCTCTTTCTTTCAAGATACCCACAGAAGTAACAGTAATTATTATGAAAGTTTATTTAGTCGGAACAGTGTTTTGTAAAAAAACACACATACATATTTACAGAACATAAAGACTTTTTAAAAAAAAAATGAATTAGGTTTTTTTTCAAGTTAAATATTAGTTTTTGACTTTCTATTTTTATTTAATTTTTAAATGTTCTTTTTTTTTTTTTGACAGGGACAATAGAACCATATTTTAGTTACAAAACAAAGCTTTGTAGCCGATGCGATGAATCTAAAGTTTATTTTCAGTGCTAATTTGAAACTCCCGTCCCTGGTTGGGCTTTTCTACACTTTTTACAGATATAAAAGGCATTAAAATACATTTCCATGTTATAAATATGAAGAACTCTTTCTGTTTTTGGTCTTTTAAGAACAGGAAAAAATGTCTTGAGTTTTGACTAATTAGTTTGAGTATAAAAAGAAGACATTTAACCAACCATAACTTTACACAGAATTTGTCCTAAAATAATACAATCACATTATCTGAAGCTTAAGACACAGAAAGAGATGAAATACAAACATAACAAAAGTATAATTAAAAAGTAAAGATGAATAAATGACTTACAGTTGAGCTCCAGTCTGGTTCCTCCACCGAACGTGAGCCACAGTGATACAAACTCATGAAGTGGTCGTACAAAAACCTACAGCCGTTCAGAGACCGCCACAAAAACCATTCAGCTGTACAGAGACGGGTAAACAACTGAGGAACAGATTAAATTTAGATAAAATTGTATCAGAACAAATACAATGTGCCAACCAGGACAGGAAAAAGAAACAACTGATGATTTATACATTTTAATTATTATACAGTGAATTTAAAATGGTATAAAGTAAAAAGGGACAAGTGAATTCACAACATTCTGCTCAACCATGTTATTAATAAAGTAAAGTAAATGTAAAAAACTCTAAAGAAAACCTACTAAAATACTGTGTAAAAGTAGCATTTAATTTGAAAATACAAAAGGGGAGAAAACACTTCCCTGGGGTCTTTCAAGAGAATTTTCGAATTTGACCCTAAAATGGAGACTTTGTTGGCCTAGTTCTGATGACACAGACCCTGCAGCTGTTCAGTCCTCTGCACGTCTCTGTGGGAGCCTCATTTCCATAGACACACACTTTGCATGAACTGCTGCATGGTCCAGTGGGACACTTTATAGTCCTGAGAGGTGCACTCTGGAGCACTGGCAGCTGTCCTTCATGACAACACAAGCCACAGAAGCCCTCCTCATCACCAACATGACTTTGGTGTGCGTCCTCATGTGGACTGTCCTCTGCTGCTGCTTCACAGGTAAAGTCCAGAGAGTCCCACTGCTGTCCTCTGTCCACATCCGTCCCTCTGAGACCAACCAGACTAAACCATCAGGTGCTTTGTGTTTGTGTGTTCAGAGTCCAGAGGAGAGGTGACAGTGAGTCAGGCTGGAGCAGTGAGGGCCGCCCTGGGGGGCACCGCCACCATTCAGTGTACTGTCAGTCAGGAATGTGTACACAATGATGAGTTACAGTACTGGTACCAACAGAGAGATGGAGAGAAACCTAAAGCTCTGATATATCTTGAAACATCACGTCGAGCCTCAGATGTTCCCAGTCGTTTCTCAGGCAGTGGATCTGGGTCTCGTTTCACTCTGACCATCAGTGGAGTTCAGGATGAAGATTACACAGTTTATTACTGTCAGAGTTTTCACTACATCAACAGTCAGTGGTGTTCACACAGTGAAAAAGACTCGTACAAAAACCTCTGACTGTGGAAGTGAAACTGAAATGAGCAGCGACTGTCCTCACTTCACTGTGTGTTAAACACAGACACTTTTGATCACGGTTAAATTAATTTAATCATATTTTTTTTTCACAAATTTTTCCCCTTAAAATACTACAACTACTACAAATTACTAAACTACTAATACTAATACTACTAATACTACTACTACTACTAACTACTATAATAATAATAATAATAATAATAAAAATAAACAAAGTCCAATCTTAACCCTCTTTTACTTTCATCAGTTCATGTATTTATGTATTTGTTTTTGTTTCAACATTTAACACACATTTTAGTTCAGACTGAAAATAATAAACAACATCAACAATGAAATACCTCTTGATCTCATTAATTTCAGTAAATTAAACACATTGACAAACTCATATTAATATTATAATCTGGTTTGAATCTGGATTTTTGACATTATTCTCTTGCTCCTAAACTATGAATGCAACACTGATATAAGTATTCAGACTTTTGAATTCAAAAAACATGTTTCATATAATTTCCTCGATCGAGTCAGTGCAAAATGTGATTATGTTTAAAGCTCTATTTCGCTTTGTCTTGTGGAGTATTTTTGATAGTGCTGTTAAACAGGGCCGGCCCAAGCCTTCAGGGGCCCTAAGCCTAATGATCCTTGGGGGCCCCTCACCACATCATCAGAATCAGAACCAAAATGCCATCTTGGTTCGTTTATTATCAGCGCCTCACGAGCTCAAATATCGATGACTCGAATCCCACAGTGCAACTCGGTGTTCGGCTGACATCATCTCTACTCCTGTAGAAATAACACGCCTCTCAGAGATGTTCTTACACATGTATTTGTGGGGGTGTCAAGGACCTACAGCCACATTCAACAGGGGGGTCTTGGGGCCCTCCCCCCATACATTTTCAGACCTTTTTCGTGTATTCTGGTGCATTTTAATGTGGTCCAGCGATTAAAATGTTGAGGTTGTAATGCTTTAAAATGATGATGTGATGAAACTGTGCCAGGAGAAAGTGACTAAAGCCACTTATTAATACATTAGTAAACTTAATTACTCAAGACAATATTGGCCCTGAAAAATAGTTAGTCAAATTGTGTTCATGTCAAATAAATGTACCTAAAACATCGGGATATTTGTGAATACCAAGTCAAATACCATCATGAACTATGAACCACTGGAGGGTCACAGTGTATTTAATACTAATAATAACTAAGTATAATTATTAGACAATTAAAGCAATCACCACTTCACATGGACTCATCATAACATAACACAAGGAAGGTCCAGTACAAACTGACCAAACATCACAACTACAAATATCATTGTAAACATGTACATTTCTCTATTTAACTGAAAATGTCAAAGTAATATATTCATTCATTCATTCATTCATTCATCCGACTGTTCCTTTTACCAAAGTGACAAAACCAGTGACATTAAATTAAACAAATGGCAAAAGCATTGATTGATTAACAATTAACACTGATAAAACTACACAGTGCAAAAATGTGAATTCCCACAGAGAATGAGCAGAACGAGGAGTGAAGAGCCACACCTAGGGGGCGCTATCATGAGAAGACTGCCTTTCTGCCACTTTGCCACTTTTATATCATAATATATATTATTATTTTATAACATACGTAATTATAATGGGCCGAGTGATTTTTCACAAATGATCAATTTCTTATCATTTATAACAAATAATCTCGTGCTTTTTAAAAAAAAATTAAAATGTTTTATTGCACTATAAAATGTTGATTAGAATATAAAGCTGACATGAGACGTTTGTTCTGGTCAGAACATCACACACTGGACTCTGACTTTCCTCTGCACAAAACAATGCTGCGATGTGATTGGCTGATGGGCGTGGCACGCAGAAACCTTTACGTTCCTCTCGTCAGTCAGCGCTGAGCTTGTTTCTCATGAGAAGTGTAGAACGTTCTGCCACTTTGAAATATTTGTGAGGCAAAACGAACCCAAAGCTTCACCTGTGCTACATTTCATCCTGGAGGAAGTTGAAGGTTCTGTCTGACATTTGAGTCCAGATTGAGTCCCACAGATTCTTGTTCCTGGTCTCTTCTTTACACGATGGACACATTCGATGAGACAAACCAGTTTCACTTTCAAAGATCCACTTACTAAAGCGCAGTTTAAAGTGGAAACCTAAATATGTCAGAAGTGCCCTGGACGCAGAAAGAACCTTATCATTCTAAGAGGACCCTTTTTTCTATCAGAGCCCCCCATGCAAAGGAAAGAAAAGGCTCTGTTGGAATAATTGTTAAGATTTTTATCTTTCTTTCATACATTCCTTATTATTGTATGATTTTGTGTGCTTAACAAAACTGTTTGTGAGACTATGTTGCAGACGTAAAACTGCTGATCTAATCCAGCCCCTGTTGGACTTTTGAACTGACGACCTGTACGAAAGGCAAGGAACTACCACTCGAGATGATTTGCTGGTAACCTAGGGTCAACCAGAGTCCAACAGGCAATGGATGAGTAATTTTGGGTGTACAGCTGTCGCCATGTGTTCCCCCTCCTTTTAGGGCGAAGCTGATCATGTAAACAGGGCGTCCCTTATTCTTAATAAAAGAGGAAGGTGGGATGGGGATGCTTCTGAGGAAGCAGAGGCAGATGGAGCTGGAAGGATCCCTCTGCCTCTCCGTCCTCCTCCGGAGAAAACTACTTTGATTCCCTTGTCTTTCTTCTCTGTTTGTTTAAAATGTGGGTTTGTGTAGATTTTTATGCCCATCATTTTTGGTCTTTCGAGAGCCGGATTCCAAGACGCCTGACGACTCCGGTAGAATTTCGGAGACCCAGGAAAAGTCTGTGGCCACAGCAACCGATACCTGCTAAAGACTGATTCTCCGAGTTCTGGACGGAGTCTGACGGCTGAAGGAATTCCGAGGGAGAAAGACAACAGGAGTGAGTGATTTTGGTTTAAAAAAAAGCGTGTGACTGAGGGTTACAGCGGGTTTAAAAAGCATGTGACTGAGGGTTACAGCGGGTTTAAAAAGCATGTGACTGAGGGTTACAGCGGGTTTAAAAAGCGTGTGACTGAGGGTTACAGCGGGTTTAAAAAGCGTGTGGACTGAGGGTTACAGCGGGTTTAAAAGCGTGTGACTGAGGTTACAGCGGGTTTAAAAAGCGTGTGACTGAGGGTTACAGCGGGTTTAAAAAGCGTGTGACTGAGGGTTACAGTGGGTTTAAAAAGCGTGGTGACTGAGGGTTTACAGTGGGTTTTAAAAAGCGTGTGACTGAGGGTTACAGCGGGTTTAAAAAGCGTGTGACTGAGGGTTACAGCGGGTTTAAAAAGCGTGTGACTGAGGGTTACAGCGGGTTTAAAAAGCCTGTGACTGAGGGTTACAGCGGGTTTAAAAAAGCATGTGACTGAGGGTTACAGCGGGTTTAAAAAGCATGTGACTGAGGGTTACAGCGGGGTTTAAAAGCCTGTGACTGAGGGTTACAGCGGGTTTAAAAGCCTGTGACTGTACAGCGGGTTTGACTGAGGGTTACAGCGGGTTAAAAAGCCTGTGACTGAGGTTACAGCGGGGTTTAAAAAGCCTGTGACTGAGGGTTACAGCGGGTTTAAAAAGCGTGTGACTGAGGGTTACAGCGGGTTTAAAAAGCGTGTGACTGAGGGTTACAGCGGGTTTAAAAAGCGTGACTGAGGGTTACAGCGGGTTTAAAAAAGCGTGTGACTGAGGGTTACAGCGGGTTTTAAAAAGCGTGTGACTGAGGGTTACAGCGGGTTTAAAAAGCGTGTGACTGAGGGTTACAGCGGGTTTAAAAAGCCTGTGACTGAGGGTTTACAGCGGGTTTAAAAAGCATGTGACTGAGGGTTACTACAGCGGGTTTAAAAGCATGTGACTGAGGGTTACAGCGGGTTTAAAAAGCTTGTGATTGAGTGTTACAGCGCGTAAAAAACCCTAATTATTCTAAACTCTGATTGGGTAAGAACATAGGAGGACAGGCTCCTCCTTTAGGGTTAAATTTCTGCAAAAAACAAATAAAAATAAGAGAAACTGGAGGGCAGTCTCCACCCTAAGGTTAAATTCTGTAAAGGAAATAAATAAATAAACGAATAAAAATAGAAACTCCGTGTTTTAAATTCTGATGAACAAAATAAGGTTTTATTAGATTGAATAAAGTAGGTGTGTGAAAGGACAAATGTGTGGGAGATATAAGACCACTAAGGTTTGTGTCTCCATAGAAAAATCGGGTTGGAAATATAGTGAGTTGTTGTGGATACAATAAGTAAGATTTCTCCGCCTGGAACGAGGCCGAAGTGAGAAATACCTCAATAATCCCAATAATCACTCTAACTGACCTAAGAAACAACATCCCAGTCCATAGAGACCTCCCTAGGAGTGAAAGGACTGGACCAGATTCTACAAAATGGGGACAAAAAAGGTAGTAACGAAAGGTTTAATACAAAACATTTTTTTAATACAAGATTGGAAAGTAGTGTACGCCAAACACCTCGAACGATGGATGAAAAAGATATAATTTCACAGGAGAATTGAAATTAAATAAAATTAAAATAATAATAATAATAATAAAATGTAATACAATTTAATACAATTTAATAACATTTAATAACATTTCATAACATTTCATAACATTTCATAACATTTCATAAAATATAATAAAATTTAAGAACTAAAGGAAAAACATTTAACAAAAATGTATTCGTGAAGTAATACTAAGAATTAGAGAAATGGGTTTATTTGTGTTTTAGTTGTAACGTTACAGTAAAAGTTAAAGTTGAAATTAAAGCATGCATTATGGATCCAGTGTGAAGAAATTGCAATATTTTTTTGAGTTACTTAAGTATCGCTAGCATTTTGGTGGTTTTTTGTTTTTAAGTGGGTTTTTGGGATTCTGAGGCTGGCCCTCTAAAGCCCATGGGGTTTTGATTTTGGGATTTGTTTTTGGAGCTTTGGCAGTTGTGTTCTCTACGGAGAGTCAGAGGTGACTGAGGAAAATGCAGCAGTGTTGGGGCGGAGCTAGTGGCTCCTCCTATGTGTGTGAGAAAGAGGAGGCAAGAGAAAGTGCATGGAAAAGTTGGGACGTGAAGTGTGTGGACCAGGAGAAGGAGGTCATCTCCTCCAGTGTTGTTACAGACGTGTTGTCAGTTTTATTATAGATTAAATAAAAATGGAAGAGAAAGACTTGAAGATTCGAACCACGACAGAACAGACAAAGACAGGATGTAGTTGACCGTGACGAAGTGAGAGGACCAGTGTGAGGGGCTAAAATGGGGAACCCCCATCCTACACTGGACTTGACAGATCTGACGAGAGACGTTACCAGAGACTGAGAAGACTTTAACTGGACCGATGACTAATCTAAGACGAAAATCGACGGGAAAAGACTAGAATACTCCAGAGATGGAAGTGTTCCAGTAGTCGAATATGAGGGTAAGATAATTGAACTAGTGACTGAAGGGAGAACAAGTTCCAGACCGAGCGCACCAGAAACAGAACTGGAAACAATAAGTGGTTCATGGTTAACAGACTTTGCGTCACCAGTTACTAGGAAATTAGGCAGATTAAATCCCTTCAAGCAAGACTGTGACCCAGAGGGCAATGGGGCGTATCCAATGATTCAAGTAGCCAACCCGAGGACGGGACAACCAGTTAACCCAAACCAAGAAGGGGGAGAATTACACCAGAGACCATTTTAGTAACAGACCGCGGACTGATGGAGAAATTGACTTGGCAATTAAAGGCATAACACCAGCAAACGAAGATGTCGCTGAATACGTTTGAGCAAATGGACAGCGAAGAGCGTCATATCATTTAGATGGATTAGAAGTAGAGAGAGTGGTCAGAAAATCTCTGGGACACCAGTGGGCATCAGTGAACGGTGACTGGGACCCAAGAGATTGTAAATGGGACATTACGACATGACTCACCAGAAACTGACCAGATGATTTAATTAAATGTGTGTTAGAATTCAAACTATAATTTGAAAGAGAGAGCAAACTATTCTGAAATTAACAGAAAAGAACAACGAGATGACGAACCATTTGAAGAATATAAATACAGAATTTCTAAAAGTTTTCAGAACGCATAGTGGACTCCAAGATGACCATGTGACATGACATGTGACATGTGACATGTGACATGTGACGGGCACAAGAGCCTGGGTGTCACAACATGACATTGGAGTCACAACACGCACACGTGAAGACTACATCACACATGAATATCCTCACATAGTAACGAATTGGGGATTAATTCAATTGGAAAACAATCTAATATTTGGGAATAAATTTGTATCTAAATTTGATGTTACTCATGAATGACTGAGAGTGGAGGCTATTTAGGTCATCAGGGGGGTGACCGAGGAGAGCAAAAGGTGGTCTCCTAATCACTTGATTGGGGCTACGAGAGAACTTTTGCCTACTTGGAGAAGTGAAAGCAGACAAAGCATAAATGTTTTGAATGTTTAGTAGGTTTTTTGCTCTCGTCCTCGCTGGTCATAATAAATACAAGATTTGAGTTACTGGAGCAGCACAACTTCCCTCCAAATTAACAGTATGCAAAGGCCTAGCGCATACAACAGGGAAAGATCCTGTGTCAAAAGGAAATGCATTTGCAGACAAGAGAGCTAAAGAAGCAGCATGTAAGCGAATACATGTGACACATGTTTCTACAGACCAAGACTTAGACATAAGCGTACTGAAAGACATGCAGCAGCGAAGTTTAAAACAAGAACAGGAAAATGTGGAAAAGAAAAGGGGCAACACTGAAAGATGACATCTATGTAGGACCCGCGATAAACCCATCCTACCAAAAATTATTTAAATATGCAGCCAATATTGAGCCATGGTATGACACATGTCTCAACAGGAGGGATGGTAATTCAAGTAAACTAAGTATATACCAAATATATACGACCTATGGATTTAATAATTACTAAAACAAAACTTTGTAGAGCATGTATTATCTGTGCTAAATACAACTCACAGGGTAATTTAGGCCGAAGAGAGGGAAAATGAAAAGATTAAATATCCATTTCAAGAAATAACAAGGACTTTATACAATTAAACACGAGTGAAGGAAAACATTACTGTTTAGTAATAATAGATGCATTCTCTAAATTACAGAAATATTTCCTGCCAAGAATCCTGATGCTCTGACGGTGGCAAAAGTAATGTGTAAAGAAAGTATTCCTAGATATGGGATACTGAAAGTATTAGATCAGAATTTGTAAATGACGTAATTAACAGAGTGGGACAATTCTGTATAAATTTAAAGAACCACTGTGCTCCTCATCCTCAGAGTGCAGGGCTCGTGGAAAAGACAAACAGAAAAAATTAAAAACAGACTAAAGTAATGCATGGAAGAAACGGGGAGCCCATGGACACAACGTTTAGATGTTACTTAAATACTGTAAGTGTTCAGGGGTTAACTCCTTTTGGAAAAATGTATGGAAGGCCATATTTAAAATGTTTGAAAAATGTTAGATAATTCCTGAATTTGAAGGAGAAGCAACTCCTTCCCCACAGGATGAATTAGTGGAACAAGGAGACTGGGCGCTGATCAGAGTGGTCAAGAAGAAGCACTGCATTCACCTAAGTGGGAAGGACCATTTCAAGTACTTTTGACAACACCTACTGCGTTAAAAAGTTGCTGAGAGAAGTACCTGGATACATTTAACGCACTAAAAGATCATAAACTATGCCCCGCCTTAGAAGAGAGCCAGAGTGGCTCCCAACAGATATCTGTATGTTTTATTTTTACTGACAAGTGTTGTGATTCTGGTAATACTGTGGTATGTACCTGGTCCACGGAAACAACTTGTGAACATTACTGAACCAGACCACCACAGGAGCCAAAATCAAGCATGCAGTTTGTCATCAAGACCACAAGTGTACATTTCAAGCGTGATAAAACTAAGAAATAAGAGAGAAACTGCAGATGAACTTAAATGTGGATGTGTGGTATGCAACGACAGGAGCAGAATGGAGAGATTTGAATAAGAGACAGATTATGACTGTTCTAGTTTGTAATATATAATGCTGTGAAAGAGTGAAAGAAAGTCAATATACATAAAACTATGACTGGACTGACACTGACTTATGCAGGAGACATTATGTTCATCTATGAGCTATCTTATTCCAGTGGAAGAAATCCTCAATTTCAAGTAGCATGATGCTATGGTAACCAACCAGACCAGAAATGCCACCCAGAACAGTAACTGCAGGTGGAAAGATATTGTTAATATGTTAAAGACTCAGCTGTTGAACTGGAAGGATATGAATTGTTTGTAATGAATAGAAAAGAC
>BJKM01001211.1:31160-76869 GCA_015082035.1 Chaenogobius annularis | reverse complement strand
AGATCAGACAGAAATGCTTGTTCATGGAATGCTTATAGGACCTTTTAACAATTCAAACAGATGGAATTCAAAACTAGAAGCTGCACATTAAGATGAAGTTTGGCGACACTCAAAGCTGGATACCGAGGCTAGCCCTCCACCCCTGCAGGAACCCCGAGGAGAGCTAAAGAAGGAATAGTCAGGAGGCATGAGCTCAGAAAATGGAACAAACAAAGCCACGTTTCAGTGAGAAGAAGCAGGTCCAATTGACGAGATGAAATAAAGTCATTTAACACAAACGTCTTGCCTGCAAGCGATCTTGTATTGAACAGAGCCAAATGAACGGCAGTATCCTGGTTAGCCAAAGTCAGCATATGGAGGTTCCCGAGGTTTACACTGCGTCCAAGGTTCTAGCGCCATCTGGGTGAGTGAGCTGTCACCCGGATCTGATCCACTGCCACCGCCGCATCTCATCCGGGAGTAACCGGCAACAGCCAGCGTGCGGAGCATTAGAGCAGTAGAGCAGGGCTATTAAACATCAGGCCAGGGGCCAAATCAGGCCCTCCAAGTGATTTAATCCAGCCCACGACCCAGCTTTCAAATATTAAAAGAAAACACAAAAATATAGTTTTTCTGCTTTCATTCGGGGTTAGCACTAGTTTAGGTTTGGTTTGGTCCCGGGTTAACTCGGCTTTAGATCTGTTTTAATTCAGGGTTGGTCCTCCTTCAGACTTGGTTGGTCCTAGTCTAGTTCTAGTTTAATTCTTATTCAGGGCAATTTTGCAAAGCATTGTTTGTTATTTCTCCCAAAAATCGAATCTATCAGTAATTATTTTATTGTAATAACTGAATTTATTGAATCAGTGTTGGGGATATTTTGAGCGACCCATATTACTGTCGTTACAGTGGCGTGTTGTGCACCTCTGGCCCAGAGGCCTTGGTCCTCTGAAAAATCTGGCCCTCAGGAAAAGTTGAATAGTTGAATTGCCTTGACTCAGAGGAAGGGACCGATGGATGGATCTGGGACCATGAAAAAGGGACACTGCGTCCTCTAGCCAAGCGAAGCTATACTCTGGTTCGACACCTGCACGCTTACCCCATCTACGGGAGAGGTTCCTCCTGGGTCACTATTAGTGCGTTTTAAAAAACAATTTGTGTGACACTGTGGTATGAAGAAGTGACTGGCAATCCCTCACTGTATATTATAATTGTCCAAAGAATTGTCAGTATGCGAAACCTCATTGAAATTGAAGTCGGAAGTTGAAGTCAGTCGCAGTCGTGTGTACCAGTTATCGAATCGCAAAGTGTGGATCGTGGAAAGACACGACTAGACTCGAGTCGCAGTCATTCAAACATGTTTGAATTATAAGTATAATTATGACCGTGCTCCAGAGCCCAGTGGCCAATGGCATGCAGCGGAGGAGACACTGGAAACAGCTGCGTCTGAGCAAAAACTTTCTATTTTCATGTTTTCGGTAAGAACAATGCACAAACAATGTCAACAGCCAGGAATATTCTTAATATTCCTGCCTACACATCAAATTAACAATACAGAAACCAGC
This sequence comes from Chaenogobius annularis, assembly GCA_015082035.1. NCBI lineage: Eukaryota > Metazoa > Chordata > Actinopteri > Gobiiformes > Gobiidae > Chaenogobius > Chaenogobius annularis. The sequence goes on along the minus strand of BJKM01001211.1, from coordinate 75,328 downwards.
ACCAGCACTATTTTTATATTTAAAACCAGAGCTGAACCGATAAACAAACACTCCTGCGACTCATCCCTCCTTCTCTTTTTTCCTCTTGAGCGGCTCATGTCTGCCTCATAAATGATCCAAATGACGTTTTCCACTGATTTAATCGTCAGGTTCAAGTTCTTCACCTCTGCTCTGTCACCACTTTGAATGTACATTTTAGCTCATCCAGAGTAAGTTAGCATCACTGCCAGACCTTCTTTTTTTTATCCTAAAACTATTTTGGTTGGCCAGCTGTCACATGACACTGTTCAAGTCAGGAAAAGTCAGGAAATATGACTAAATAAAGCATTAATAAATCGTGCTGTATAATTATTGTAGGCTATAAAATAGTTTTTATTATTGATTGTATTTTGTTGGATAAAAGTCTCTTCAGTTGTTAGTTACCCAGCAGGCAACTGCTCTTGGAATTTTGGGTATTACAACATTTTAGAGTAGTGTGGACTCTCTCATGTCAGTTGTAAAGTGGACCTCAGACCTTTCTATAATCACGCAGTAGTATGGACCTTCCTCAACACTCTAAATCTTTCACAAGGAAAAGTCATGGTGTGTCCCCAGCTTGAGTGTGCATTCTCTCTTAACAACTCCTCTTGCACTAAGGCTTCCTATGAGCCAAAAGCGAGCTAGACCTTCCAGGGTCCGTTTTGGATTGCTTAAATAGGCCGGTGTAATTGACTTAAGGCAGTGGAAATGCTTTTGGACGATACAATCCGCTCAAAAGCAAACATGCAACATTTATCAGAATTACGCGTGGAGGATTAATGTAGTGCATATTTTGGGTTAATGGCAGAAATCGAAGGGAAACCCCTGACAATTGAGTGCCAGCCACTCCGTCCCAATGCTGCTATTCATTGGTTGCCCTGTTGGAGAAATTATTATCTTTGGTTTGATTCCCAAAGCCTGGATCAAAGGAGAAACAAGGCCTTTGATTAATAATTTTAAAAGGAATCTTGGCACTCAATAAGGGGTCACTACTTTGTGAATGAGTCTCAGACATATTTGAACTTATTCAACTGTAACAGACTATTCTTAATAGCACTTACTTGAAGTCACAAGGAGGATGAGTAATATAGTGGTGGATTTGTGAGGGGGCGGACCCTGTCATCTTCTGAATGGCCTTGTGTGCTCTTTCAGAAATGATCACTGCTTCACACTTCACACTTCTGCTGTCTGCACCTTCTGTGAACCGGCCTGCCTCAAATCCACACTCAGAGACAGTCAATAAGTTCATGAGCAGGCCGCGAAAACGGGGTTACTGCCCTGCTCTGATTGTAAAGGATTAATAAAACTACATGTAAAACCATTTGGATTCCAATTGGTGGTGTAGTTGTTCTAATTCTTCAGAATCGGAGTAGAACAGTTGGGTAATGAGGTTTGTTATGCAGCGTACTCTAATTATAGGAGAGGCATTTAAAAGCATTTGGCTATAAGCAGGCCCGTCTGCTGCTTATCTGCTATTTAGGCAAATTTACAATGCATCCGGAAAGTATTCACTTTTTCCAAATGTTTTAATGTTACAACCTCATTCTAAAATGGATTAAATTCATTGTTTGCCTCAAAATTCTACAAACAATGCGCTGTAATCACAACATGAAAGAAGGTTGGTTGAAAATGTGTTTCAAAATTAAAAACAAAAAAAGCAAAAAGTACATAGATATTCACAGCATTTGCACAATACTAATTACAGCCTCAAGTATTTTGTAGTATAAGGCTACAAGCTTGGCACACCTATTTTTGGGACTTCTCAAGCTCCATCAGGTTGGATGGTGCGCGTCAATTCACAGCCATTTTCAGATTTTCCAGAGATGTTCAATTGAGTTCAAGTCTGGGCTCTGGGCCACTCAAGGACATTCACAGAGTTGTCCTGTGGCCACCTCTTTGTTATCCTGGCTGTGTGCTTAGGGTCATTGTCTTTGTTGGAATATTAACCTTCGCCCCCGCCTCTGGTCCAGAGCAGATTTTCATCAAGGATGTCTCTGTACACTGCTGCATTCTTCTGTTGATCCTGACTAGTCTCCCAGTTCCTGCAGCTTCCTGCATCCCCACAGCACGATGCTGCCACCACCATGTTTCAATGTAAGGATGGTACTGACCAGGTGATGAGCAGTGCCTGGTTTCCTGCAGATATGACACTTGCTATTCAAGATAAAGCGTTCAATCTTTGTTTCATCAGACCAGAGATTTTTGTTTTGCATGGTCTGAGAGTCTTTCAGGAGCCATTTTACAAATTCCAGACGGCTGTCATGGGCCTTTTACTGAGGAGAGGCTTCCGTCTGGCAAATCTACCATACAGGCCTGATTGGTGGAGTGCTGCAGAGATGGTTGTTCTTCTGGAAGGTTCTCTTCTCCACAAAGACACTCTGGAGATCTGTCAGACTGACCATCAAGTTCTTGGTCACCTCCCTGACTAAGGCTGATTGCTCAGTTTGGCCGGGTGGCCAGCTCTAGGAAGAGTCTCGGTGGTTCCAATTTCCATTTACGGATGATGGAGGCTATCCAGACGCAATAGGAACCTTTAATGCTGCAGAGTTTTTCGTGTACCTTTCCCCAGATATGTGCCTGTCTTGGAGCTCTACAGACATTTCCTTGGACTTCATGTGTGTGCGTTTCCAAATCATCCCCAATGAACTGATATTACCACAAGTGGACTCCAATCAAGTTGCAGAAGAATCTCAAGGATGATCAATAGGAAAACAATATTTTTCAATATTCTCATCAATCAATTTTGAGTGTCATGGCAAACACTGTAAATACTTATGGGGTGTTCTTTGTACAATCTTGAGGCAATCTTAATCCATTTTGGAAAAAGGCTGTAACATAACAAAATGTGGAATAAGTGAATACTTTCCGGATGCACTGTATGCTCCAGTTTTGTGCAAAAACAGAGCTGTGCTCTCAAAGCATAGTTACTGTCACCACATTTATATTTCCAACCATTTCTAATGTCAAGGCTGTGTTCTGTTAATTAACCACCAGGGGACGCTCAAGACCAGTTACATAATTGACCAAACAAGAAAGAGCCACAAGAAAAACAAACATTTGAGATTGAGCTTTGAGATGAGACTGAATGAAGGACCTTCATGTGTATCTTTGTGTAACAAGGGTGAAAAATGCACATTCTAATCATCGTTCATTCTTTATCTCTCCTCTTCGTTGGGCTGCTGCGTTTTAGTGCGTCCACCCACGCACCTGTCTCTCAGTGTCCAATCAGGGGGCCAACATTAGCCGATAACACAACGTCGTCAGTAGGTGTGGGGCTAGCGAGGAGAGCATGCGACGCCGGTGTCAATTACCCAGTCGTCTTGTCGTGTCAGGAGTTAAATTTGAGTCAGAACTAACAGGGATTCGGCCAGGTTCTTACCTTTTTGATGGCTAGCTAATGTATTAAGCCTTGTGCCCAAACCTGAAGATTTAGTCTACAACACTGAACTGCACTTGCTCCGGTCGGGCCGGTAGGCGGCTCACTGCAGCCTTCTTTTTGAACCTTTTCTGCCTTGCAGCGTTTGGAAAAATGAGCCTTGTGCTTTTATCGACTCCAGCGGGACACAAGTGATGGCGTAGCACATCAAACAACGTAGAGGTTCTGAATGTACAGCATGAATGTAGTATCTACAGAAGAGACAAGGAGAGCGGATTTATGCAGATGTCACTAGAATGTAATGACAAATCTTCAGAATGGACATGTGGCTCTGCATGCAGTGGGTCAAGGATTATGCAGTGAACATCATATAAAGTTCAGTAAATTATACAGAATAGCTTCAAAAAGTGTTATGCCATAGCTCCGTCGCTATGTGTGAGCAAGGCTTAATTCAAACAATTTTACTAAACTTAATCATAACTAACCTAAATTATAACCCTGTTCCAAAACATTATCCGCAATAAAAACATGGGCCTAGCCATGAACTGGGCAAAAAGCATTTTTAACTTCCCTAAAATCCCTGACATTTTTATTTTGAATTTGCATGTAGACAGGGACAAAAATGGTCTAACCATTTCTCGGGCTGTAAATGGACACCAAGTCAGAGTGTGCTGTGCATGTAAACGTTGGTCAGATGGCGGGTCCCTCTCTGGAGCAGAGGCTGGCCCCTGACAGGAGGAGATGGATGGTGCAGTTTACAATAACCTTACAGGAGAACCACAACGTGGTTTTGTGAGGTCAGCTTAGGATAAGTGGGTGGTATCTAGAATGCATACCTTTCAATAGTGTATAACAGATGTTTAAGAACCTAAATAAAACCAATAGTAGTTGGTAGGCTGTAGTCCTCATTTACCTGATTTTTGACCGTGGATTATTCCTGAACAAGGTTTTTGTAAAAAAAGAAAAAGAAAAAAAAAGACGTTGTAAACATTGCATCGGGGAGTGAAGCTAACTGGAGGCACTGCTCTGTCTGTTACTCAAGTTAGACTTTAAACTGAGCCCTTAGTCTCAAATAACAGTACAGTCACAAGCTAGCATTAGCCAACTGTTTTTCAGTTAGTCACACTCGTGTTTTTGTTGAAAATCAAACAACTCAATGGGACTTTGAACACTCGTATTGATCAGAGGCTGCTGAACATTTGTTGTTTAACACTAGAACTCCCAAGGTGATCAATTTGATTCAGTTTTTTTTTGAATTGTACGTCTAATTACTCTGGTTTCGTTGCTCTTTCAGATTCATGGGCTCTTGACTTTGTCTTTACCTTTGTGTATATCATCCCCATATTGCAATTCAACTGAAATAAAAACGTTAAAACGAGTTCTGAGTAATTCTTCCTCTAACTCCCACACCCGTCAATTTGACGGCTCTATTAATTACACCGCAGTGCAGCACGAGCGTTGCGTCACCTTTAGTGTCTCTCACAGCAAAGCTAAAGGTAAAATGGATTTGAAGAGATTATCCGTACAAGAGGCCCTGGCAGTGCTTCAAGCCGAATCAGGAGGCGAGTCGGAGGATGAAGAACAAGCCCCCGCAAAAAGAAGCCGGCAAAATCTCACTGGCTGTAAGTCTATTGTAAATGTTCAAGGTATTTATGACAAACTTTATAATATAGTTATGGCATTTTACGCTGTCGAGATCAATAAACTCAGCGTCTGTTGCTTCAGGTGCCCCGTTAACATTCTTGCCAACATTCTTGGCAACGGCGACAATATTCAAGGTCTTTACGAAGCCTGTGTTATAATAGTATTTGGCTGGCTTTTTTTAGGAAGGTGGGTCCAGATCAATGAATGAATATGCGTATATTCTCTGTAACAACACTCCTTCTCTTCCTCCTTCCTCCACTGATGCTGGTCAACTTTGGCACAATGATATTCATTAAAGAGGCTAATAGACCAATTTTTAGCATGTTAGAAGAATCATTCTTTTGATTACGTCATCGCCAGAGTGCAACCGTCAAATTGACGGCTTGGGAGTTCTAGTAGTTCAAAAATCCTTGTAGTCCTAGTGTTAAATCACTTTTCTATTTTTCCTAACTTTTCAGACCATTTAAAAATGTATCTGTCTGTGTTTGCTGATGTGTACATTGTATCATCCAATGATCTATTATTAGTCTAATGATGTAGACAATAACTAGACTATACTGCATAGGGCATCCTAGTGTTCTCTATGACGTTGAATGCCCATAAAAGGGTTAATGGTAAAAAAGTAAAGAATGGAAAGTTGTCCAAGAGTATAGACTAAAGTATGCACTGGCATAATTTTCATTAGAAAAATGTCCCTCAACATAAGGACAACTGATAAATGTGTTTATCTGCTTTGTTTGCCTATTTGATCAATGTTTTTCCTCAAATTTAACTGGCCATTACAACTAATATCTCCGTTGTTGCTCCGATTGTGCAGAGCTTAGCTAGCTTGTTTGCTAACGGTAGAGGAAGCTATAGGACAACAATTGATTTCCTCAACTACGACTCAGAAACGTCTTATTTAAACAGTTATGTAATCAGTGCAGTGCTCCTGTTGTTTAACTGTATTCTGCGACGGTTTACTTTTCCAGCATAACCTCTATTGCTGCATCTTAATGTCCATGTCCATCTTAATGTTTCCTACACAGGGCACTATTCAGGGCTTACACCATTTTTGTTAATGAGTTGAAAGCCAAACTGTAGTCCACAAAGAGGAGCCACACGTAGGTGTTCTTCTGCTCAAGGTGCTCTTATTAGTGTGTGACACACTATAAGTGCTCGGTTGACCTGTTCTCCTTGTATGCAAAGTATGGCTCGAGTGATGGTGGAATAGCAGCTTTAATAAACTTGATGACCAGTCTCTCAAGGCATTTTGCAGCAATGGAGGTGAGGGCCTCATTTAAATATGTGACATTAGATTGTTTTGCCATGGAGACTATGGTAGCTGTCTTGAAGCAGGCTGGGACCCATGATGTGAACAGCGACGTGGTGTAGATGGAGGAGACTACGTCTGCCAGCTCCGCTGCACAGTCTCTCAGCACCAGTTCCAACACTCCATCTGGTCCACTGGTCCAGCTACTTTTTCCTGATGTTGATGCTGCGGAGGACACTTCTCACCTAATGTGTGCTCAGGACTGGGGCGGAGTCAGTAGAGAGGATGGGGGGCATGCCAAAGCGGGCATAAAAGAGGTTTAGGTCCTCAGCTAAAGAGGGACAGTCAGCTGAGGGAGTGGTGGATTCCTCTTATATGGACCTGATGCTGTCCCAGACCTGCCTTGGTTTTGCGTTAGTGTCGAATTTGACTTCAATACACCTCTTGTGTTGGTAATTGGCAATATTGATGCCCTTCCTTCAGATCTGGAGCTGAACCCAGTATTCCTAGCACGGATCAGTTGTTGCACTCCGCTTGTCATCCAAGGTTGTTTGTTTGTAATCAAAAATTGTCTCTATCATGTTACATTGTCCACAAAGAAGCAAATGTAATTTAAAACAGTGGAGGTGTAGTTATCCAAAATGTCATGGGTTACCATGCAATGTTCTTTAGATACATCCCAGTCGGTGTGGTAGAAACCGTCCTGGAGCATAGGAATAACATCCTACGGCCATGTTCTCACTGTTCAGACTGTAGTCCCAGCACTTCTGTTCTTAAGTATATAACATGGTGTAGCAGAAGAGAGAAGTGGTCTGACAGTCCGAAGTGGGGTTAGGCCTTATCTCTATATGCATCAGCTACTTTTGTATACACCTGGTCCCGAGTTTTATTTCCTCTTGTAGCACACTTCACATTTCGGTGGAATTAGTGAATACCTCATTTTAAACCTGCGTGATTGAAGACCCTGACTGTAATAAAAACAGTGTCCGGATGTGCTACTAGGTTATTGTTAATGCTACTGTAAACCTGTGGTAGTGCTAGCTTAGCACAGATGTAAACAGCAGTGCTGCTGTTGGTGTGTCGGGGGGTGGTCTAGCGATCTCTGGAGGGATGAGGTACTCAGCTGACAGGTGATATTCTCCAGTTTTTAATTGTAGGAGTTCCGTGCGACTGTACTGATGTGAGGGTGCCAAAACTGTCCAAAATAATACACAGCAGCATCAATAAAGTGCAAAAACTGTTGCAGTTGTAGTGGCTCCAGGCCGGCGCGTCTGTGCATGCCACCATTTGAGGCATTTTAACGAGTCTAGTGCTGTCTAGTGCTGGTTACTAGACAGGTCAATATAGACCACATGATTGATTGATTTGGTTTGTGCCAGGAGAATATTACAACATACCGTATTTTGCGGACTATTAGCCGCTACTTTTGTCAGATGTTTTGAGCCATGCGGCTTATTTAGAGGCTGCGGCTTTTCTGTGGTTTTTTTCTTTCACCGCTAGGGGCGAACTAACCGGAATTAGAATCAAAACTACAGAAAAGTTAAGCAAAGAAGCAGATGTTGCTTTTTTATTCAGCTAGCAAATAGAACACGGACGACAAATTACCAACTATAAATTATTTTCAAAATTCTTGCCCATCATTATGGAACCCAAACGAAGAAGTTCGTATGAAGCAAGTTTTAAGCTGAAGGCCATCGATCTTGCTAGGAAACCGCGCGGCTGCACGCAAGCTTAACAGCAATGAATGTACGGTGAGACGCTGGAGGGGGACAGCGGGGAGAGCTCATGCGATGCCAAAAGTCAAGGAAAGAGTTCTTCTGCGGCCTATACAAAAGGTGCGGCCTATGTATTGTTTTATTATCGTTTTTTTAAAAATAGAGCAAATGCGGCTTATATAGGGGAGCGGCTAAAAGTCCGGAAAATACGGTAATTAACACAGGAAAGCATTTTTTTTACAAACATGTGACTGCATGATCACCATAAATAATGATACATATAATTAATAAGTACATTAATCATATACTATTTTTTGCTTATACATAAACACTATAAGACACTTATCTCAGTGCTGATTTCAAATTTGGATTTCAAAAGCAAATCATTTGTGTGATCGAGATACCTGACAGTGTTGTCGCTCCCATTCCGCATATAACGCGCAGTGCGATGGGCTGTTTGTGCATCGGCTGCACCGTTTTTTTTTTTCAATTAAACAGTGAGCCTTATCAATTAAAACATGGACTCAAGTGCCATGTCGTCTCTCTCCACATACGCATACTACGAACCCCAAGGAGCAAAACAGTCTTTAGATGATGAAAATTGGCAATGAAACAGAGAGAATGAAACAAGTGGTGCGATGTGTCCAGCTGAACCATGGCGCTGACTCCGCGGCGTGTGCAAAGCCAAAGTGGTTCAACTTTGCTCAACAAATATCTAAGTTGTGTTTTCATATATACAACAGAAAGTGTCAATATTTTGCTGCCTGTAGAGTTTTCTAGCACCACAATTTGTTCTGCAGAAGAGCAGGAGAAGGGATCCGGGTGATGCTGGAGCAGGAAAATACTGAAAACTATATGATGTTTGTTGAAAACCTGTTGGTCCAAGGCCCCAGTTGAGATTGTGATTTATGTTATGTTTACACAATCAAATTCATAAAAATTGCCTTGTACTTGACTGTATGTATTATACTTAACGCCCGCTTTTGTAATTTGAAAAGGGGAAGAAGTGTGGTTTTATAATTGTTCCCTCAAAGGAGTGAACATTACAGTGTAGGGAGAGCTTTTGGATTAAATGTGTTCGACTTTCTTATTACTGCAATATTTTTTGGCAACCAGCTTAGCTTGTCAACACCCAGAAACGTATTATCAGACACCCACTCAATTTTAACACCGCCAATATGAATCGCTACCTCAGAATTACATTTATAATTACGATTAAACATTGCTTTCGTCCTATTTAAATTTAAGGATAATTTATTTGAATCCCAAAGCATTGCGAGAGTCGGGAAAAACAACACAGACCTGTTTTTTACTGGACCCAACACCACTGAATGAAAGCACAAAGAAGATTATGAATAAACCCCTTTTAGATAAACCGTTACTCTGCATTAGCCACTTCATTTAGCTTGAACTGCAAAAAGATCATTATCCCAGGCAAAAAGTTGAATAATATAGTCTGTTTGTTGTTTAATGTGAGATCCATGTTAAATAAAACTTGTGTCTGCTTAGTCTATAACTCTGTGTGTGTCAGACGGGTTTTACCAAAATATAAATCCATTTTTCTCTGACTTTTGCAAACTCTTTTCACCCAGACGTGAGAGTCACATGGCCCACGGTAAGGAGAAAGTAGCGAGTGTCTGAATTGCTCCATGACTGAGTGCACTGTTTTGTCTGCTGTTTTGTCTAAATAGTGCAGGACTATGTGGTGAATGAAACTGGGGAGGACAATGGGACACAGCCTTATGCCAGAGTTTCAGGCATAAGGATTCCTTCCCCGTACGCTCACTGAACGAATGAGCGAAACAGGCGAAAGGTGACCTGCAGAATTTAACCTTGTTCATTGTAGAAAACAGGGCTAGATTTAGTTTTTATGTGCCTGCTCCTGAAACGGCAGTAACCCAAGGGAGCGAAGCTAGGAACTAAAGTTACCTCGGACACTAAATGAGAGCACACACTGGTGGTATTGTGCAGAGCCGAAGTAGTACAAAGAAATGAAGACCTATTTCCCAAAATATTTGTGGGGCTTTTTGAGGCCTTTGTATCTTCTCCTTCTGTCTGAATAATATCTTCAGCATTTTACATCGTCATCTTCAGTCGACTCCAGTTATGGTTCTCCGGTACGATATGGTTCTCATGAATGGATTCCAAGCAAAACATTTATTGAAAAATACATAAATCTAATAGTCACCATAGCATATATATCAGCTTCTTGCAGTCATTAGCATATTGATTCTGTAAATTGGTTGGGTTTGTCAGGTGGTTCTCTCTGAGTGCATAAACGGTATTAAAAACATTTTCATCGAAACAGTAATAATAATCTTCTGCATTAAAAGTGCGCTATGTAACTTTAGTGGTGGAGGCTCTGTCACTTGTTTGTCGCCATGAATGCTATTTCTTTGCCTGAACTGTGTATTGTATTGAACTTATCTTAAAATTATTCAAGTACAGATAAAAAAAGAAACAAATCAGTTATTATAATCACAGATCTGACGTACGTTTGCCTGGTTGCATCCCTTGCTTGGAAACAGACAAGTTTAGTGGCATACATTAACATTCCACGCAAAGCAATAACATCTTAAAAGATACATATTATGCAAAATTTACTTTAGCCATGTTCCAACATTGTTCCATCATCAAAAACATACCTTGAGTAGAATTTTGCTTCATTCACATTAGTTTGATGAATCCTGGTTGGAAAATCCTCTCCGAGCTTCAGAAATTTCCTCGATGACAATTTCTCAATCCGTGACGTGGCTCTGAGAATCTTCTCTGCAGTTTTTTAAGTCCATAAATCATCAGACTCGTTGAATTTCTCCCGTCTATTCACGATCGGTACAACTTTGTGCTTCTGCTTCCTTAGAGATGTTTTTTATGAGCCTATTGTAATTCTATTTGTAGCCAGGAGATGGCAGCAAATCTTAGTTAGTCTCCCTGGAAACAACAGAGCTCCAAATAATATATAATTACCGTATTTTCCGCACTATAAGGCACACTTAAAAACCTTTATTTTTCTCAAAAAATGATAGTGCGCCTTATAACCCAGAGCGCCTTATATATGGATTAATTCTTGTGCTTACTTACCTCGAACCGATTTTATGTGGTACACAGCGCTCAAAAATCCGTCAAAACGTTTTATCACGACTTTGGTAAACTACGAACCCGCACCGCTTGCAGCATTACGGTTACCGTAGCCAGGAGCGCCGCGGAGTGATACTAAGATCCTTGCGGAGTGATACTAAGATCCTTGTGGAGTGATATGAAGCCAGTAATGCGGCTTCGTATCACTCCGCGAGGAGCGTCGCGGAGTGATACTAAACACTGATACGAAGCCGCATTACGGTTACCGGCTTAGTATCACTCCGCGACGCTCCTCGCGGCACTCCGCGTAAAGCGTCGTATAGTGGTTACGGTGCAGCATTACCTTTCCGCTCCTCGCTACAGTAACCGTGAGTGTATTGTGTTTTTTACGTGTTATAGTGTTAACTGAACAATTTTGAGTTACTGTGAATACGCGAACGCTTGATTTAGCGTATCAGACTGTGTCAGAACGTGTTTCCATTGAACAAGGTTGAGACTGTTTTGTTTAGCTTAATGCGCCTTTTCGTCCGGGGTGCTTTATATATGGAAAAAAATAACAAATAGACCATTCATTGACAGTGCGCCTTATAACCCAGAGCGCCTTATAGGGCAGAAAATACGGTATATATAACTTTTTTCAATAATACTTTGTGCTCAAATATGAGCTGCCAAACTGTCCTTAAATACCGACAAGCACCTTTAATGTTTGAAACAACGCCATTACCATTTGCACACTTGTATTATGTGTGTTGTGAGGTGAAAATGTTCAAAATATCAAAGGTTAAAAACGTTCAAAAAATGTCTTATGCCAATTAATAGACTCTTCCAGAAGTGATGTGTTTAGAATTGCTGCGCACCTGGTACTGATACAAACATTCTATCCCATTCATTTTGTTAATGAGGCAACAAAACAAAGACGTCAATTAGATTTTTTAGGCTGAGCGCGCAAATTGTTGTTGTTTCTATGTTTACCACATTGGCTAAGAGTCAATATTTAACTTCCAGCTCTATATCTAAAGTTCACTCATTAAAGTAGGAATTGTGGCGCCTGGGGAAACAACCTCGCTCCTTGTTGGCTCTGTGGTTGCGCTTGGATTTCCAAATTTGGTTCCACATCAGCTGCTTTGCTCCAGCCGAACAGTATGGCGTCACATAGTGTATAGTGATACTGATGTGTGGTCACCAAAACAGCCCTTTCTCCACAGTTTGTGATCTTTGGAGGCTAATGCTAACTTTCCCATTGAAAATGCATAAGAGCTAATGCATGGAATGGTACCAGTCTTTAGAATGCAGGTGTTCTGTTTACAAATACTGGAAGGGTCCATGGGAAAATACACACCTTTTATATTTACATATATATATTTTGTATTACAACATTGTTTCAAAGAGAGGTACTCTCTTGTGTAATTGATCAATAAGTTGTTGTTCTTTTAACTCTTGGTAGTTTTTTTCTGTTGTGTCCCTCCTCTGGTCTAGTCCAGGTTTAGTTTCGGGTTAGTCCCGGTTCAGTCCCACTTCTGATGTGGTGAATGTGCAAGTGTGAACACTAATGCATAACATTTTCTTATCTTGTTATGCCTATGTAGAATGAGGGACAAGAAGCTCATCCCTCGCATTGTGTACAAGGGTGTGTTTACACACATTGGCCACATGTAAATTAGGCCCAAACTCAAAACTAAACCTGGACTAGAGCTGGATTAAAATGGGCAAGCGTGAGAACGCCTAAAAAAACACAAAAAAACGGAACAAAACGTATCCCTATCTTACAGTGTATCCAAGAAGCACATTCAACCAGGCCCCACTTTGTCCTGGGATCAAACCTGCGATCGTATGTTTTTTCCACCTCTGTATTTTTGTGTAAATCTCTCTACCTCAATATTGTTGTCAATAAATGAATAATAATACAATCAAAATGACACCATGTGGCTTACCTAGTCCCAGTTTCTCAAATAAATAAGACAGACCCTTGTTACAAATACATCTCGATTTATTTCACATACATTTTTAAACTTTAACTTTTTTTGAAGGTTTTTTTTTCACAATCTAAATGATTCAAACAACAAAATGAGAAACTACCACAACAAAGTCAAATTTTCCTACCGGGGGAAAACGATGCAAATGTCACTAGTAAAATTTACGCATGTAGTTTGCCAACCAGTAACGGTACAGTCAAAGGAATCAAAAAGACAAAAATTTTAAAAAAGAGGACAAGGTGTTTCGTAGGGGTACTTCTTTGACCATTAAGGGGTCACAAATGAATGTGAATCCTGAACAGTGTTGGCAAGATTTTAAAATAATTCTCAACTCATTTACATATGAATTTGTATATTTTCATTGATAAATAATATATATTTATTCATATCTATAGGTCAATTGGGAGATAGGGACAGAGAATCATCCGCAGAAGCCTTTCCTACATCCTTGGAAAAGTCAGCAATGCTCACTGTTTTATACCAATTTTGGCTAATGCATCCCATAATATTGCTATGAATGTTTTGGTGAATGTTGCACATACATGTACATAATAAAGCATTAGGTACACATATGCAAAGTATTAAACATAGAGATTTATGGCCTGCTGTGTTGATTGGGTGAATAAGCATGGCGCAAGACTAAACAAAGTAGGTTAATAGTTAGATACAAATGTTTCCTGTACATGGTTGAGTCCATAGATCCCACCCCCAAAAATGTTCTTTTTTGGGAATATAAATTTTTAATATATCAATTTCAAATCTCATAACTGACACTTATTCACGTTAGGTCCTCTGCGACAAAAGTTCCATTGGTGCTCATCGGTTGGCAGTTATGTCAAAGGATGTCCAACTGGCTTTTTTTTTTTTTTTTTTTTTTTTTTTTTTTTTTTTTTTTTTTTTTCATATCTCCACAAATATTTTGTACATTTCCATTGATTTAAGATAAAGTCTTCTCTGAGAAGTCCACGTTAAACTCTACTCCAATCAGAAGTTAAGTATTCCGATTTGAACAACAAATACACTGTACTGTACTTTGGGCTTTTTTTAAAATCCACAGAGTTACAAAAGAAAGTCACATCATTTTCATGTTGAAGCGACGTCCGGCTGCTTGTCCATCTGCCGAGTCCATGTTGGTCCCGATCGACTTTGTGCGTGGCACATATTCAACGTCAATGTTATTGTTATGCTGTCCTTTCCCTCTGCTCCACAAGAAAAGGAGAAGGAAACAAAACAAAACCACTCCCAGGAACGTAAAACACCCCATGGCGGTCGACACCAGAATTGTCTTCAGGTCCAAACCCGTGATGTTGCTGGTTCCGTTGGCGGTGGAGTTGCTAGGTTCCGTGTAGTATAGGGTCCTGTTTGCATACAACGAACCAAGGCTCTTCACAGCTAAGGAGGTCATGAGGGTGTCGTTCCCTGCAGTGTTGGACGCGAGGCAAAGGTACACACCACTATCTTGTATCTCCGCTGATTTGATCTCTAGGGTGCCATTATTGTGGACCATAACCCTTCCGTGATTCCTACTTGTTAAGACTCTCCTCCTCGGGGACAGCCAAGAGACTACAGGTCGTGGTGTCCCTTCAGCACTGCAGCGTAGGATGGCTTGTTGGCCCTCATCCACCGTTACCGTTTGGGTTTTATTCTCGCGAATTCTTGGCTTGGTGCATGTCACGTAATAAGACAGCAACGTCTCCTTGAATTCCTTAAAAGGCCTGCCCCGGATTCCCTCGGGTGTACTGCATTCCGGCTGCGATTCTCCAAAGAAAATAGTATGTCTTTTCTGCAATATCCACATGAGACGGCAATCGCACACCAAGGGATTGTTATCGATCAAAAGAGCTTCAAGGGTCTCTGGAGATTGGAAAACTCCTTTTTCCAACGTGTCTAGACGGTTGTGAGAAACATTGAGAACTTTGAGCTGTCGTAGTCCTTGAAACGCATAGGGTTCTATTGCGGTAAGATGTGCCCCGACGAGGTGTAACTCCCGTAGGCGAACCAACTCTGACAGCATTCCACCTTCAATGTGCCGGATGCGGTTGTAAGATAAGTTGAGGTGGGTTAGAAATGGGAGATGTTTCAAAGCTTGATAAGGAAAAGAGGACAGGTTTGTGTTGGTGATAAACAGCATGGTAAGGTTGAGACCATGCAAAGTATTGGCCGGAATGTGATCCAAGGAAGGCCAGTAGTCGATCTCCAAATGCCGCAGCCGGAATAGTTTCTTGAAGGAGTAGGGATGCAAAGTGCTGATGCTGAGGTATCGAAGATGAAGGCTGACCAGGTTGTGCAGATGGGAAAGCGCTTCGGTTGGTACAACGGTCAAATTGCACCGCTCCAACGTAAGAATCTCCAGGCTCATGAGGCCACTAAACGAACGGTGTGAAATGTAGACCAGATCATTGTCCCCCACTTCCAGAAACTTCAGATTGTGCATGTCCTGGAACATGTAATCCAAAAGTATGACAATTTTGTTATCACTTATATCCAACCGGGTCAAATTGGTTAGGGCTGTAAAGACGCCCAAAGGAAGGAGCTTAATTCGATTGCTCTTCAGACTGAGCGAGTGCATGTTATACAATGCATTGAAGGCTCCCGGTTCCACGTAACTGATAATATTCCCACTAAGGTCTAACTCCTCCAGCCCGGGAAAGTTTATGAAGTCATCCGGGTTTATCATGGTCAGCTTGTTCTTGCTGAGGTCCAGGATCCTTGTCTCTGTGGGGATGCCGTCAGGTATGGTGGGCATCCTCTTGCGGTGACAGACGACCGCCTTGGTTTGGGCCGAGCACTCGCAGCGAGAGGGACATGCCAGCGCAGAGCCCACGAACACAGCCACCAGGGCCAGTCCCAGGAATGGTTGCCAGCATGAGACGACTGTGTGCAGCATGACTTTGCTAAAGCAGTCGACCATCCTGTCACGGTTCTGCAACAGACACAAACAAGAGACACATTAATTAGAGGGTGTATTATGGGAACAGTTATGTTAGAGGTGATTATTGCATGCTTGAAATAGTGCATTAAAGCTATTTTATCGAATTCCAACAATGCTTGATATGCAGTGAATGGGAAAGACATATGAACATATAGATACAATGAGATCATATTGTATGTTATAGCACAACTGGTTCCATGATGGCAGAAAGGTTCCATGATGGCAGAAAGGTTCCATGATGGCAGAAAGGTTCCATGATGGCAGAAAGGTCACTGTGTACAAAGCATTTGTATATATGTAGCATGGCAATGTATGTTTTTCTTTACAGTTGAAGAGTAAATCCATATTTCACAATATCGAATCACACAAGCAAAAATAATTCCCAACACTCACACCTGAACATTGTAGACCCATTTAACCCAAACTACGCAGTGGGCATAACATGTAAGATAGTTGCTAAAGCAAAGTATATGTGTATGGGAAGTAGTCTGACTACACCAGGGAGCATTTCTTGTTAACGTCTTTCGAACAAATAATATTAATTTGGGGTTTCTATTTTTCCCTTTATGCAAAATAGAAAACCTTGCCATTATGCATAGACAATTTACATTCTCCAGACGTGTAGGGCAGGCGCAGCTCTACCTGCATCCTCAGCATAAATTTCCATTAAGAACCAGCCTCTCTGAAATCCATTTATGTGTGCTGTTCTGTCTGTGTACTGCTCTCATATAGATCACAGAGGCCAGCGAAGATGAGGCCGGGGGAAAATTGAATGCACGGCTCCACACAAATGTACTCAGCGACAGGCTGCAGAGACTGCGCGACGATGCCTGGCTCATTTGGTGTGTCATGGGCTGTGCTAAATTTAAACGATGAGACAAATAATCCTAATTTCTCCTCGGGCTCTCAATCTGCTCACAGATTATGGTAGGAAGAGAATGTCACAATGCCACAATTATGTAAAAATGCAAGTCATTTTTTTGCATAACCTTGTTTAGGTTGGGTGGATGTGACAATGTGACCATGTGTTTACATGGTCACATTGCCCATAGATGTTTTGTACCTGGTTTTATGGTTTGTATCTCTTTTACTTCCTGAGTTTATCCATGTGAAACAAAAAGTATAAAGTCTAATGTCTGGCAACACATTTAAAATTGTTTCGGCTATTTATTATGGATGGTCGCACATGGATTTTTGGAGCAAATATCAATATTCAATATTTGGCTTGCTGCTGTAGTGTTTAGATTTAAAAATCTATATCAAAGCCCACAAATATATAAATATTCACATAAGTAAAAATAATAAAAAACATGTATTTGTTTGGGATTTAAATAATGTGTGGCATGATTGTAAACTTTAAATATTGTGACATTTTTAGCGTAATTGCTGGCCTATTTCCATTTTGTACTCTTTAAGCTGTACAAAAAGACAAATCCCATGCACTGGAGACAGTTTGGGAGTGACAATATCGGCACCAAATAACGCCAGGTACCAATATTGGTGGCAATCTGTCGATATCGGCCAATACAATACTGGAACCAATCACCCAGCCCTACTATCGGTATTCTTTAAAGTTAATTGCCGATTATTACTTAATTAAGTATTAAGTAACGTAGTATTGACCACCACACTTCATTTCAAATTCTAACATCAAATTCTATGTCACAAGCCCAACTTTTTGATACTCGAAACGCTTCAAATTGTTGGCCATTTACCCATTCGCATTAACAAGCCTCCAAACGGTCGCAAACCGGTGTGAGCGAGTGAATTGTCAAGCCCAAGGACACAGCAATCTTCCTGCAATATCCAACTGTTTTGTCTGCTAATGCACAAAGGCAAGTCGTTTGCAAAAGGCAGTTACATTTGAAAGCTTCTCACCCATAATGATTCCCTTTACTTCTTTTTTTTTAGTTGTACCACTCTTTCAATCTACCGAATACAGTTACTATAGCTACTTCTTCAGATAATCAATACAATTCCACCAGGTGTATCACCACATTCCATTCGATCTTGCCTCATCCATATCCTGATGGTGGTGCGCTGGCTAAATCCATTGGCTGTTGTAAATATTGAACGTCATAATGTCTTCTGAAATTACTCAACACACTCCAATCTTTACTTTCTTTTTGCCAATTGTAAAGATTTCATGGAGTGTTTTAGTGACTCTTGGCATTTCTTAGCCCCTGCTTGCTATTAAAGTTTATTGCTTCTGCACCATATGGCTCGACTTATCATACTGGCAAATGTGTAAGTTTACGAAATGGGTTTTTAACAATTATATTTGAGGCAATGAACTTTCCACACGCTATGTTAATCTTTTAAATTCAACCTATGCAGTAAAACGGCAGGGACCTTTTTTTTTTTACTGCACACAGCACATAATTGACTGCTTTAAAAAGGTGCCCTGTGTAATGTTTAGGGTGGAGATTCTGCTACCTGTTATTGCTTTGCCTGGAACATTCAGCAATATATCAAACTTATTTATCTTGCAAAAAGAGAAAAGTCAGCGGTATCAGTTATGGTCTCATTTGTGTAGCATTCGTACATGCACAAACTTTCCAAGCTTTAGATATTTATAACGACTAAATGGAATGGAAATGAGCTTAAAATTGCCCCAAAACTTTGATTTGCGCTTTAAGGTTTTGGGAGATGAGGCAGACTGTGATCTAACCTCAGAGAGATGAGTTAGCAGGTTTGAAGAAGTTTGTGGAAGTTTGTGTTTTGTCGTATGTCATTTTTTTAAAAAACAAAACTACATTTGAAAGACAATTCATTGTAATATTTTCTACTACAAAGGACTTGGTGGAGCAGTTTTCCACATCTTTTGTCCCATTTAAAGCCTCATGATGCTCATTCCAGACACTTGATTTGTACTGATGTGCTGTCCCAGAAGGTTTGCCCCTGCGTGCAGGTTTTGTGGATTGGCTTTAATCTGTTTTTGGGGTCAGTATTTGCCCGTCATGTGATACCTGGGACATTTACACTCAAGACAGTGAGACAAGTTGAAATGTCTTCTGTAGTTTACTTGTATGAATGTTAGAAAAAAAAATGAATGAACACATTTTTCATCAATTATTCATATAAAAATAAGGCATTTTATGTAAAAAAAAAAGGCAACAATTGCACATATTTGGAAAATCCAAATCTGAAAAATAAATATCAGAGTCTGGTTTAAATGTCTTGCTTTACTTTGTTGATGTATTTAATACAACAAAACTACAGAGGTGTGTATTAGGATCTTGTTTACTATTAAAACTCGACTTAAGTACAAGATTGTAAGGTTTGGTGTGCGTAAGTGCCACTTTAAGTAGTCTTTTTGGGAGAAAAAGGCCTTTTCAGAAGAAAGGCCTTTGAAGTTACAATTTCCCATCAAAATATAGTATTACAAATCAGTGAAATTAAAATAACAAACCATCTGGGGGTGCAGATTGGACAATTTTTGTTGTTTCCACGTGAAAGCTTATGTGTTATTTTACGAGTAAATGTCTCGCCTTCACTACTAAAGAAAGGTAAAGGAAGCATTTGAGACTGAAGAACAAAATCTTTCATATAAAAAACACATCAATATTGACATTCCTCTTTTGTGTATTTTTCAGAGAGGCTTCTTGGAACACGTCTCGTATTAGCGTGAATAATGGGCATCATTCCGTTGTTCGCGCACTAATCCTCATCAATCCATGCACACCATTGTCTCGGATATAACAGGCGCCCAATCAATAGAGGTTGGTTTCAGTTTGCTGGTTTGCGAGTGATTGATTAGCATCCTCGAGCTTATTGCTAATGGGAGCGAATTTGCATCATTCCAAGAGGAGATTTTCACGTCCTTGTCTTTGGGGCAGACTTGTTTGGCATAGTAATGAGCGAACACGCAAGTAAGACGCATGATTGGATGGTTTACCGAGAGCTAATCAGAATAATAATGATTGGCCAGTGGTTGAACATGCTGCAATCAGGAGCGGAGAGCGTTTTGATATGACCTCCTCACCTAAAAGCACCAGGGAATAAGTGTGGTATTATGAAAGCCATTTGCCAAAGTCCGTTGGAGTGCCGGCTACAGTAGAAGTGGTGGTACAGACTTGAGTGTGCTGACACAGTTCCATTTGCTGCGTTCAAATGTCGAACAGTTCGGCATGGAAAGTTCGTAAGCAGAGTGGAATTTTGGTAAGTACAGTGAGAATTAAAAAAATATATTTATTTATCATTTATTTATATAGGGAAAACCCAATGGGAACAGATCAAACAAACCAACACCGGATATCCAAATAAAATGGCAATAAAGCATTCAATATAACAGTCAATAAAAAGAGTAAATACTTAAAAACACACTCACACATACAATGTGAGTTAAGAACTCGATAGTTCTTAATCAGTGCTTTAAAATCACTAAAAGGGATACAATTATTTAATATAAAAAGTGTCTTTTGCGATTGTAAAATAAAAATGTCCAAAGATCTCAATTGGTAAATACTTTGATCTGATGTTTAGCAAACATGCTAAATAATCAAGTAAACTTCCAATTAGGGCCTTATAAACACACAGACAAAATGCAGCGCTTTAGAGTATAAGTCCAGTGGTGAGCTCTGTGTCCTTCTCCTGTAATGAACCTTAGAGCTGAACCTTAGAGCTGAACCTTAGAGCTGAACCTTAGAGCTGAACCTTAGAGCTGAACCTTAGAGCTGAGTGATAAACCGAGTTCAGAGGGTTTAACACTGTTGCTGTAGAATGCATATATATAATGTGACCATAAACCCAGAACTGTGAGAAATGTAGCCTGGATTAACTGTTTTCTACAATTACGTTTTTTATTTCTAAAGAAGAATGACAATCTGGCTTTAAGATTCTTCATCAGCTCTTGAACGTGTTTGTTGAAATAGAGTTTATCATTGATCCAGATGCCCAGGTATTTGTAGTGGGGCACTTGTTCAATCATATTACCATCGAGTGCAAGAATAAATACATTTTTTGTTTCACTGGAGTGCCTTGTAGCATATGTTGTTTTACTTGAATTCATTAACAATTTTAAATGAACACAACAAATGTATATTATAATTGTCCTAAGAAATGTCAGCATCCGAGTTCTTGGAGGTTAGCCATGTTTCAGAGAATTCAAATATATCAGGATTGGCTTGTTTCGTCCACACTCTAATAAGTCTATTTTTGATTGAATACTTCGTACAAAAAAATGGACCTTAAGAAAGCTTTCCTGCCTGATTGGTTTACTCCACACCTGCCTTTATTTCTGTATTCTGTATTTAATGACATACTAGTACATAGATCATGATTTTACATTGTGTTTATTATAAACTGCACTAAGGTTGAACAAGTCTGCTTTCAGTTCCTGTTCAAAACTGCTGAGCTCACTGTTCATTGTCACTTTTCCTTGTAGCCAGCAGTTATTTTGAAAAAGGCTTTGCAAAAATGTTTTTGCAAGAGTCTGAATTGTTCAAAGAATCACAAGTAAGTACAGAGCTGTGGGTGGTTATAGGTGACATGCTGACATTTTCTGTGCACTCAAGCCTCAAATACAAGGTTACTTACATGTGCATGAATCAAATACAACTCTGAGTAAGCTAATAAAACATGCTAAGAAGGCTTTTAAAAGTCCTTATAACTCCCAGTAATTCCTAGAGATGTCGCGTTTTTAATGTACATCCTTATGTTTTTACTATGCGGTGCAGATGTGGCGTTTACCGACCATCCACCCACTGTTGCCACGGCACAGCTTTTACAAAACTCTCCAGTGCGCTGACAGCTGGATGCTCGGCTGATTCCTGCCATAATCTCCCCAATTTCACTGTGAACAACAAATAATGAGTCGTACGCCGCGCTCCCGTCGAGCCCTGATTGATTTGGTGCAGATTGCGTGCTTGTCTTTCAAACTTAATTGTTGACAAGACAAGCACACTGGTAATTTATTTTGCAATCTATAATAATCAAGTCACGGGTAAATATTCTTTTAATACAAAACAAGGCTGGCAGTATCTGATGTCGACTTGCTCCTTTATTACACGGTTTTCGTTTTGTAATGTTTAATGGAAACTGTTGTTCGTGTATGTGCTACTCTTTAACAATTATATTTATTTTCATCCAAACAGTAGGTTATTGAAATCTTAAATAGTTACTCGACAATTTACAATTTGGCAATGTTTTGGATTAAGGCGGCAAGACTAATCCCAGTCAAATTGAAATCACAATTTTACTGGTGGCAGTTGTTTGCAAAAAGTGTAGATATTCAAGTTTCATAATTTCCTGTGCAAACAAGTACGTCTAAAACTGGTTAAACCTGTAGCGTAGACCTCAAATATAGATAAATGCATGGGTTTTTGTAATAGTTGGACAGTTCTTTTAAATGTTAATGTTTTTGGATGTAGCAACTGATGTGCACATAAACCAAACTAAATACTAACATGGCAAATCGACTAGAAACCAGAAATCGGTTTGAAAATGGCATAAAAACACAAGAAATATGTGGCTCACAAGAGCATGTGAGAGAGAGTAGACGGCAACGATTGGACAAAGTTGGGAAAAATACATTTAAACGAGGTGCCAAGCAAAGTTACCTCCATATCTGAATTGACTGAATTTCCAAAGTTCTTCATATTGTGTCAAAGTATGGCTCTGAACATAAAAAAAATGAAATGAAGATGTCCATACACATTGGAATTCTTCAGCAATGCACTCAGGATGTCAAATAAGAACAGGTTTAAAAATGCATTTGAGAAGAAAAACAAAAACATAACCAATATTCCTGTACAAATGTGCGGTAATTTCTTCTCATTTCTGTCTATCCAATACACTGCTCCAGATCAGCGATGTCTTGAGGATTGGTGCGAATTTTGTCCGAAAGTGCGGAGAACAATACTATAACTGTGAACGCGCCCAGAATTACCGTTGCTTATTGGGATTTTTGTTGTTGCCATGGACATTGCAGCAAAATACATTTTCATTCTGTCAACTGGGCAAACGTTTTAAGAGGGCAGATGTAGATGATGTAGATGTAGATGTAGATGTACATGAACCGGGGAGTTATGTCTGAAGGGAGGAGCTAACTACATTGAGAAGTTCAGACCTTTAGAAAGAACCCCTTTTTGGTCCGGTTTTTCATCCAACTTTCCTCGTTGTCTTCAGGCTTGGCTGGGGTTATTCACTGTGGTTTGGTTGTGTCTGTCAAATTTTTTTTACATGACGTTCTTTGGTTTCGTTGTGTCGTTTCATCCAACAGGTCGTTTCACCTGTTGCTATGAAGAGCTATCCTGTTCTGTAGGTCTTCCATTTCAAACGTAACATTCTCAGTGGATGGACAGTGTAACATAAATCATCTGGAAAAACATTGTCCAGATGATTGGGCGGCATTAGCTCAGTGCCCAGTGGACCCAGGGGTTGGTGATGCCATCGTGGTCAGGCGAACCTCAGGCGTATACTGCTGTTGCGTCCTTGGGAAACACACTTAACCGGCCTCGCCCCCAGTTTCTGCATGAACGGTTACTTCATGTAAGTGGCGATGTTTTGAAATGTGACCATTTACCATTCACGACTACTTTTTAGAATCGTTTTTACGATGATCACTCCTGGACGAACCAGGGATTACACCGACTTGTTTCTGATAAATAAAGACTTATTTTTTTGTTGAATTCACTACAATACAATCTGTCATAATAATAGGATGTGTTAACGTTCTAGAATTGGATGATGTCATGATCTCATATGGTGGGCACAAGACTGTGTAACGCTGTGAAAGACATTTGAAAGCAAAATCCAAAATAGAAATGGGTAAATCTTGAGCTGTCATTATTAATAGATACAGTTAGCAGCACGTCATATTAGGGGGCGTGGTCTGCCGTGGGGAAAAACACTCAGTTGATTCAATAGGAAACACAATGTTTTCCGCTGTTCTAATATTTCCCGTTGAATTAAATCTATTTTAAGCATAACTAATTCAAGTCAAGTCGCATCTGTGTCTTAAAAGTGTTTTTTGATGTAGCATTGCCTCAGAAAAGTGACATTGTTCTATAGATGTTAAAATGCAGCAGGCGGAGCAGTAGCATTCATGAATAACTATACAAATTCTTCTTCATCTGTATTTGGCACAAT
Source organism: Chaenogobius annularis (assembly GCA_015082035.1). Lineage (NCBI taxonomy): Eukaryota > Metazoa > Chordata > Actinopteri > Gobiiformes > Gobiidae > Chaenogobius > Chaenogobius annularis. Next base: position 51,249 of record BJKM01001211.1, on the reverse strand, counting down.
ACAATGCCTTTGGAGTTGAATAATGACACCGCTTTCTAAGGCTGCTGTGAAAAAAATATTCTTTATCGTTTGTTCACTTATTATTCATGTGGATATGCCCAGTAATTACAGAAATATGAACCATAAACCAGGTCAACAAATCAGCAATCTTACAGTGAAACAGCAAATTGTACCCCAGAATTCTGAACCCAGCTCAACTACAGGGATTAAAGAATGTTGTGGTGTCACATGAACGCGATCTGTTCAAATCTAACAATTATTTCCATAGTATGCTTAGAAATAAGACATAAAGACAAATCCATACTAGGGTTGGGAATCACAGGGTCCCTCACGATTCGATACACCGCTCGCGATACTATAATATCACGATTGTGAAATACAGGCGATAATCGATATATTGCTCATGATATTCTACGATATATCACATATTTTAAAGAACCCAATACATTTTAACAGCATTTTTCTTTGTTTAACCACGACCTGCTCAAACTCAAAATGAAATACACCAATTTTTATCAAGACAAAATGTCAAATGGTTTGCGTGAACAAGCAACAAAATCGTAGAGCGGTCACAAAAATGACTCAGCAGGCCACAATATCGATACTGTATCACCACATTTAGTTTCACGATATATTGATATTTTGGCACACCTCTAATCTATACAGTATATGACTACACAACTCTCAACACTCGCACACATCACTGCTCAGGTTTTCCGCTGATATAGGCCTATTCCATCCTGCCATCCTTCCATCCATAACTTATTTCATATCCATCCGTGAGAAGTGGCAGCGGTGCAGTGGCTGGCAGATAAGTCCTGAGCGGGAGGTGTTTCCGTAATGTGGCCCCTGCCCCACATTAGCGCGGGGTGAGCTCCTGAGAGCCTGACGATAGCGGCTAATGGTGTCTGACTCAGCATAAATAAACGCACAGCCCGTTTTGCACACGGCTCCCGGGTTTGCCCACGCACCGGCCCATATATAGCCCATACATCGGCCCGTACATCATCAACCCCATCTCACAAAATGGAATATGGCGTGGACAGGACGAAAAGAAAACAGTTATGACGCAGGTTGGAAATGTTGCTATGGAGTTAGTAGCCCATCACTCATGCAGTAAGATACACATAACATATTGTGGTCATTGACCCCAATTTCACAATATACTCTTCTGAAATATAATGCCTATGGACGAGTAAAATCCTAATAGATGATAAATAAAATACAAATTCCAATCAATGTCTATACTTTTCTTTTTAAAGGCCACACATTATGCGTTATGTGTATTGTTATTGGCATTTAAACATGCGTTAGAGTCCATTTGCTTTGGCATTTCATGTTTGAGATTAGTCAAATAATTACTGAATAATAATGAAAAGCACACCTTACTTTCTACTCGCAGCAGAGGGAATTGCCCCAAAAAATCTAGCATGCTAATGTACAGTAAGCATGCAGATGGCAGAGGATTTAAAGAGTTACAGCACAAATTTAGGAGATTTTACACTTTATATTGGTTTTGTTTGAACGCCCAGAGAAGGAGCGGAGAAGATGACCTCGTAAACAGGATTAATAAAACAAGAATGAATGACGCAAAATACTACCTCAAGTATGTTTTTTATTAGGTATTTTTTTCTATAACATGGTTAAAAGCTCAAAAAAGTACATTCTACAAATGAGATACCATGTGTAATGGTAACCAATAATAAAAAAAAGCTATTCAATGTTAAAAATAATATAAATTTTCAAATAATTTCCAATTTAATTAGTAAAGATGTGTCTGAAGTTGGTCTTATAGAAGCATCAGTAGTTCCATTTGAAACAATTGCAAATGTTTTACTGTAATGTCCATGGTCTGCCCGTTGGTCGAGTGGTTAAGGCACAGCACACGTATGCCAGGCTCCAAGTACAGCCGGCCGCAGTGTCGTGAGTCCGATTCCTGACGCTGACTATTTGTCCTCCTTTCTCTCTCTCTCATCTCCCATTTCACACTACTTTCCTGTCAATAAAGCCTACGGGCACAAAATCTTTACTAAACCATTGCTATTGAAATATAAAGTAATGGGGTAAAATGTAACGCCTACTGTGCACTTTGTACGAGCTGTTCACTGTTCAAATGGATGGACAAATTCATAATTATCTAGGTACGTTTGCAATGAGATTCATGAGATTTGTGACATTGAAAGTGCGGAGCTGTTTGGTCCCTCATAATAGAGAGTTCATTTTGTGATTGTGTTTCCCGTGGCAGCTCGGGGCTAAGTCAGAATGAGTGGGCTGTGTGAGGTGGGCACTTTGCACAGGGACACAGACCACGCTGGCGTTACAGACATTTTCAAACCACTTCAGAGAAAAGCGCTTTGACTGTGCTGGCATTCATATTTTGAAAGAAGATTCGACAGATATAGATTTTTGAAAGATTTTTTCATGCTAAATTTGAATTTCGAAGTGTGCATTTCCATTGTTGATATCAATAAAGAGGTATCGGTTCTTTTGGTACTAATTGTGAAACCGCATGGGTGACAGTGTAATTAAAGTACACTTTAATTAGACTTAATAAAGCAGGAACAAATACTTACTTTATAAATGATGTGTATGAATTAACTACTTAATCAATACTCTAACCCTAACACCTTGATTCAATTGATACTAAGCCTGACTCAATCTTAATAAACTATAAAAAACTTAATAAAGTGATACCACAACTTGTAATACTCCAATCATAATCCCAAGTACGATGTAATGACATGTTATTAAAGGTAGATACACGTTACACCTTACATTGTGCTTAATGTGGTAGGTGCAATGTATCAGATTATTGTGAACAAGATAAAGAAATATGTGCCAAAAAATAGTTACTTACCACAAAACATCATGTTCATTGAAAACAAATTGCATTTCGCAGTTGCCAAATATCTACATTTTTAAGACCAAAAATCTAAAAACATATGGCTTTCAACTCTATTTTCCGGGGGTATTTGGAATCCCCCTGCTCAAACATACATTCTTTGTGCAAGTTTGAATGCAAAATCTAACTCAAACTATGCAGATGTTGAACTATTTGTACAGTTCGTTGCAAGCAGGACACACTGTAACCGCACTAGCTTGGTAAATCGGTTACGCCGCTGTGTAGACCTAAATGCATGCATTAAAATCACCATACATCCAAAAATACTCCCTCTGGCTGGCCTACTTTCTCTACACGCATAATATCAGAAATTTTCAACACTGCCTGGCCAAAAAAAGGAAAAAAGGCTCTAATATTTGGTAGGACCGCCTTTAGCTTTGATTACAGCACACATTCGCTGCTGCATAAATTCAATAAGCTTCTCCAATATGAAAAGATTTATTTCCATCCAGTGTTGTCCTTAGATGTTTTCTCTGCTCGATGCCAATTACTCGTCCCTTCTCAAACACACTGACATCTTTTCCATGACCACAGGATTTGTCTTTCCACATGGTTGTTTCAGAAATGACTGCATCAGTTGGGTTTAAATACCGTGTTGCAGCTGAAAGATCATCACCTTCAGCAGTTCTCCAAATGGAGGAGAGGACCTACTGCATTCGCCTAGTTGAATCCGAGTGGCCACTTTTTTTTTTGGACAGGCCATGTAGAAGTTCTTCTACATAAGGAAGGTAATTTTATGCCTTTAAGGGTCACTGCTAAACTTCAACTGAGAGGATAATTGACCCTACACATAAATGTAATTGTCCCAGTTATATAATTTGCAATTATTTTAATCTAAAATGTCATAATCTGTTAACCTTTCCATTAAAACTGGCAAAGAAGAGCTTCTAAAAGTATTTAATAAAAAGAACAAACCAGGACCAAACTAGCTCTAATACATGTCAACCATGGACAGAAAAGCACAACAAAATTATGGATTTGAACTATTTGCCCAAGCCGTCAAACCTCATGAACAAACCAGGACTAACCATGGACTAGACCAAATCTGGATAACATCTACGCTAAGTCCAAACTCAAACCAGCATTTGAGTTAAACTAGGTCTAAACCAGGATTTAACCAGGTCCAAAACCGGACAAACCAGGACGACTGTAATGCGCATGAAAATCATGAGGTATTTCAAATTTTTGTCCAAGGCCTTGGATTGACAAATCTGGACCACTATTCTTAACCATAGGGCCGGGGCCCAAAGTAGGGCCACAAGTACCTTCTTGAGGGCCGCACAATACATTTAATATGAGATTGGGCATTTAATATGACTTTGTGCAGAAAAAATTGTACATTGAAGTCCAAAATGTTAAGAACCCCTGATCTAGACATTCACATTTACTGTTAGTCCTATTGCTTCACATGTATACAGTAATTAGGCTCCAAAAGTATTGCGTCAACACGTACATACTTTACAGGCCTTACAGGTCTAACCAGTCCAAAACATGGACAGGCAGAGATGAACCAGGTCAGGGTTAGGTCAGATACAGAAGGACTAGATACAGGTAGAAGAACTAGATACAAAAACTAGATCTAAACTAGGTCCATACCAAAAATACTCCATGTGAACCAAGACAAACCCATGTTTAAATCGGGACTAAACTAGGATCTAAAAGAAAAAATCCTTTAGTCGTTCAAATTTTGCCCAAGGCTTTGCAAAAACCAATCTAGACAATCATTTACAATAACAACCCCAACGTCCATCTGTTGCGTCCCCCTTTTGGCATAGTTTGACCATTAATTTGCATTGCAGCACATGCTTAACTACACTCAATCCACAAAATAGAGTCCGGAGTGGTCCCGGCGAGCTCTGAGTCACTCCAAATAAAAGGCTATTTTGTTCATAATCGGTGCAAATTGGAGCGAACGATCAGGGGTCAGTTTGCTCATCAACGCTGTTCCCCCGTCAGGCAGAGTGCTCACCCGCCATTCATGTTTGATTTCCAATTATTTACCAACTAATTAGCCCCACAGCACCAATATCGGCAATGCAATTATGCAGAATTGCCGAATGGAATTGGGGAGAGAGCTAACAATAGACGGGCTGGGCTTGTTGGTGCATGATCTGTTCGGTTAAATAGACAATAAAAATCCGATTGTCCACCAGAGTAATCTGTATTTTAAGATCGAGGCAGCAAAGAATGTTGCCGTAAGTAATTTCATTTTTTAAAAAGGTACGTTGGGTGAACTATATCAATATAGTGAAAGTCAAATTCCCTTGATTAATATGCTTGTACAGAACGATACAGTACAATGGGTGTAATTTATCATTTAAGTGCTAAACTGCATGTATAAACTGTAATAATTTGTTAAAGATCTCTTTTTAATGCATTTTGTTCCATAATCAAACACCCTGTTTGTGTACAAACTGCAGCGGTTTATCCTGAAACGAAATATAATGTTCACGCCCATCTCTCCAACGGATGTTTTGCCTTACGAGTGATGATAATAAATCAGACACTGTCCCTTAAAGAACTTTAGTATTTTACCCACCTCAAATTTTGCATATTTATTCAGTCCTAGGAGCTAAATCTATGCTGCTTCTCATTAGCATCCAGGAACAGCGCAAATATCGATTTAGCACAAGTTCTAGCATGTCCTGTCTGTTTAGCACATGAGCTAACGCTTGCTAAATTAGAATGGACTACGCGCTCATTTTTAAAAGAGATTGCTTTATTTGAGATTTAACCCCGGTAAAAGTTGCTATAACAATACCTTAAGTTGTCTTTTGTTCCATTAGTGCACATTTGAAAACACAGACCCCTATTTATGCTAGGCTAATCTATAAAGCTACGTTTTATGAAAGTTAATGTTCCATATTCAATTTCCTGCTTAAATTATCCCACAGAACGAAGCACTAGCAGCCAATTGCGTTTCTAGAATAAAAATGTTGCTGGTATTTTGTGTAAAAAAAGCTTGATAATACGTTTATTTGACTAGCTCCACACACACAGCTCTTCTTTGTGCGAATGGCCTAGTTTCTGGCCTATGTATTACTGCAGGGTGGCCAAAATACATTAAATTTAATCTTCTTTTTTGAGTTTTAATCTCATAATATTTCATTAACGTGTCCTTAAATTAACCTGCATAAGCTGTCCACCTATTGCATTTAATAAGACCCAACTTATATCCTTGTAGTGGTTGTTTTTAGCTTTATTTGAACTGGGAGTGGATTTCATTGTCTTGAATAATGTTTTTAATACAGGGAAGGTTGGAAGCTGCTGGCAAATTTTAGCATACCATGATATTTTAACATATAGAGTACTTTTTAACCTCCTGGTCACTCTCTACAGGCACAACACTCAAACCAAGGGAATCTCTTTTTTTTTTTTTTGATAATAAAGTCCATCACTGTCCACTTTCAAACCTCAACTTAAACTGTGGATGAAGGAAAACCAGGTTATGTGAGAACTTTTAACTGTAGCCTTTTATTGTCCTGTGTGCATAAATAAATAAATGCTTGTCCTTGTGTGTTTAACGCCGTACATACCTCACTGACAGAAGCCCCTGTCACTTGTCCACTTAATCCCGAGCAACTCCACTTTGTAAACATTTTGTGTGGCCATCCATCAAGGGCTCACCGCGGCACACTCTCAACAGCCGCTTCTGACTTCGCTCAAGTAGTCCGAGGATTTAGATAACGACTCGGCTTCGGCGCAATCAACCAATAAAACGCCGCTTGTGAAATTGTCCACGGCCTTAAAGGTTTTCAGGCTAGGGTCCCCGGGTTCCGTTCAGCGCGTAATGTGCTCTGCGTTTATAAAAGCTGGTGCGCTTATGAGCGACGGAGGTGGTGGGCTGCCTTCCGTGTCCTGTAATTGTCTGTGTCACCGTCTAGATTAAAATACAGTACATTAGTTATCAAGTCGTTGTTTCGAGAAAATGAATAAAATAGTTTGAAAAAAATCAGATTATATATTTGATAAATATATATGTTTTCTGCATCATTTTTGTGTGTGCTGAAGTAATTTTAGATTATAACTGTTACGAGATTGAGAAACAATTCCTTGAAAGTCTTGCCAAACCAGGGGCTTCCAAACTGCATTGTATTGTGGTCAGAGAAAACTATTTAACAGACAAAGTGAAATAACAGAATAAAAAAGAACACTAAAAATAAAAAATGCACCTATAAGTAAAATGTAATAAATTGCTAAATGATATTTGACCTCATTTCTGGTTGATAAAACCTGCTGTATCTGGGGTTCTGAGATGGCAGCTCAGTTTAGCCTACCAACAAGGACAATGGTTCTATTGTTGTTTTGTGCTTGGGAAAGACACATCCACCTCTTAGGTAGAGCAGTAGAGTAAGGAAATAAAGACATTTTAAATGGTAGATCCCAGCACAGGCCTTTCGCGTTTGTTGCAAGTGTAACAAAGTGGGCACAAGTGGAACTAGGTTGTCACTGACAGATACGTACTACTCTGCACTAGTAGCCTACTTTCATTTGTGCTTCTAGTATATTCTCTGTTTTTGGCATACTTTTTCATGTCTTTTCCGAAAGGGTTAGATCTACCTTTCTGCCCATTCAGATACATTTTTTATGAGAACCATGTGGGAGATGATTAGCAAGGATGATCCACCCTGCTTCACTTTTTTGTCTGAAAAAGCTGTTGTAAAGTTGTGCTAGTGGCCAAACAACTCATGCACATGAATATTAGCCCTGTGTCAAAGAGTTTGTGAGAGCTGGAACTAGTCTGATCAATTTAAAAGACTAATATTATGAATGAAAAACCTTTATCTATGTTATATCATTGTTCCCTTGTAAAAAACATACAAGTTGTATTAAACTTCATTCACACTTGTTACATTCATCCTGTTTACAAGGTACTCTCCGCTGCTCTTTATTTGAGCCTCACAAAACATTTGGTTTCAAATGTCCCAAATTTGTATCTTCATAGGTAGCGAGGTCTCCTGTGGTGTTTTTAGTCCATAAATAATTGCCAGTCCAAGCCTCGAAAGTAGTTCTGAATTTGTTTTAATTTCCATACACATCACACATGACATACCAATTCTAATTTAGCAAAAGTATTCCAAAAGTATGATACAAAAAACACTGAATAAAGCAATATATAAAGATAAATACTCAACATCTCCCTCTTTTCTCTTTCACTGTGAAACCACCTGACACCTGACGTACTTAATGCTTCACGTTTTTTGAACTTTGACCTTTTGTCGAATACAGTAATCTTTTTCTTCTGACAGTATTTTTTGTATATATTTTTTTGCTGACTTGTGCATCTTGTTCAACCCGCTGAGAGTCTGAATGGATAAGCCTGCTGCTGTTCTTCTCCTGACGCTGCACAATCCACACTTCGCTTCTCTCCCACAGAGTTCCTGACGGCCCCCCAAGATATTAAACATTTACTCAAGCGAGAGAAATGTCCGATTATTGGCTTCAAATGCTTTTGCTCTTACTAATTGTTCAAGACCCTAAATACTTCCATGATGCTTGTACTGCTGCAGTAACTCTGTGTAGCAGCTTTCAAGACTTTCCAATCCTAAAACATTTTTTTTTTAATAACGTACTGCAGTTGTAATTTATTGAGATTTTTGGGCCACTGGAACCATTGGAAGAGCGAGACACCTTTCCCTATTTTTCGTCCAAGATTGCCATTTCAAATTAAAAAATGGTGCTCCAAATGGAGTGGGAAGAAGTAAAACTTACTTCACAAACACATTACAACAGTTAATATTTTCTTTAGGTTTTTTTTTCTGTTAGATACCAACAATGGTAATCAGAAAATACCACAAGGGTAAGGTCACTCGTCTACTGTACCTGCAATATGAATACAGTTAAACATGTTAGTTAACTGCACTCTTTCTGTATTGTGACCAGACATTTTGCTTATAGAAGGATTTAAAATGCTAAATGCTTTGACACTGCTTGAGTTCCAGCCCTAAACTATTCCACAACTTGACACCACACACTGAAACAAAAAAGCTTCAATTGGTGGTTCTTCCATTGGAATGATAAAGACTGTATGAATGCTCTCTTTGCAGAAATAATTTTTGGATATTTGGTGGTAACAAGTTGTATAATTATTTCCCCATATTTCAACATAATAGGTTAAAGATCCTATATTATGCAATGTTTCCCGTTTCATAGTTGACCCTAAGGGTATAGTTGATAATAAGTGTTGTGCAGCTCCCATAACATAATAGTGATAAAATATCACCCATATCTTGGACCCTGCTCCTCTACCCGGAAATGCAAACGACTTTGTTTGCGAATCGCTCCCACCTTCGCAAAGAGCGATTCGTCTCCCCCGCCCAACCCATGATGTAGTCTCAGCGTGAGTGTGCGTTCTCCGCCCACCCCATGACGTGGTGAGCAAATAGACAAGCAGCAGCTTGAAAAAAAGGAAAAAAAGAAGTAGCAATTGAAGCTAACTGTGCCTAAATAGCCGCGGTTCATGTACCTGTGTTAAAATGGCGTAATCCCATTTATTATGTTACCTGATGTTTTAATGGCATTACAGTCACTGAAAACCACTGACCACTGCTTCTGTTTTTCAAGTTTTTTTCAAGTTGTAAATATCAGGTACAGCGCTTTTAACCAACAGTTTCTAGTTCCAGTACCTCTACTCCATGGGATTTTTAGATGTGCACAATATTAAATCATAATTTTCTTTTAATAAGCCTTCTGTCTAACAATTCTGCCCCGATGGAAAGATGTTATTAACTTGTAGGTGAGTTCACAGTGGGGCAGGTGATTAACCCAGCTCTGTGAAAGATGAATCAGATTTGCTGGATCCAATATGGAGGACTGTGGAAAGGAGAAAGGCCAGCAGAGAGAAAGAGCTTCTAGTGTGCTCTTGTCTAGAAACCCGTAAGTAGACGCGTTCACATTTTTTAAAGCACATCATATGCATCATTTATGTTAACAGACAAATATTATGCATCATTTGAATGGTTATTGGCCTTTAAACATGCTCTTGAGCAGTGACATGCATTCAGGGGAGGCAGGAGAGGCAGAGCCTCACTTGTCAATTTGAGGGGGGAATGTCAATTATAAAACATAATAAATGTTAATATTTGTCATCTGGTATGTATTATAAACCCCATTTCCCTTTGAATTCAATATGGAAAAATTATTTTCAATTAGGAATATCAGAATTTTCGCATGGCCCTTAACTCCTGTCCACATACAGCCTCTCGGTGCACAGTATAATTCCTCACAAACTGTGCTGTATGCGATGCAAATAATGTGTCGCTGTCCCTCTGTATATATCACATAAAACACTCTGACGGTGTGCTCTGTACTTCCATATTCTGGGCTCGCAGATTAATTATGAAACAGCAGTAAAAGTTCACTCGGTGAGGCAAGCAATACGCCTTTAAACATGCTCTTGAGCTTTGACATCTCTTGTTTTAAAACTTAAACAAAAAATTTGCTTCAAAAAGCACATTACTTCATATCAGTCAGGCGTTTCCCATGTCAGGAATTAAGTTAGAGCAACATCAACTGGCTGCAGAGAGAATTACATAGGGGTGATATACAAACCTAGCTTGCCCTCGACATGCTGTGGCACACAGTTGTAATGCTCAGAACAAGTCTGCCGATGATTCATGGACATAAAAATAGCGCAGAATATCTCGGAGCTCTCAACCTATGACAAATCTGGAATTTTGGGTTTTTGTGAAACTCAGAGGGGAGGACTTACCTAACAGGATTCATCAAATTTGCACGAATGAAGCTAAATACAACTGCTGGTATGTCTTTGACGAGGGAACAGCGAGGCTAAAAGCTTTAAAAAGTACATTTTGCATACTATATAACAAATAAGCAAGATTTTATCGTATCAATAAATACATCTGATTTAAAATAAATATACATGTGTGTCCTTCAGGCTTTTTTAAATGCATTTCATTATTTAGCCTAAGCAGTGGTACTTCACTTTTTACAACATAAACTAAGCCATGCAATTTAAGAAATTAAATATACAAGACCAGAATAAAATAAATAAATACATCCGCGCACTTGCAGGGTTCTCTGGAGAGGCAGCAGTTAGCCCCAAGTACCACAACCTACTCCACTACAATTTAATGTGTAGTGTCATGTTCAAGTTTATCACATCAAGAGCCACTTCAAAAAATATTATCAAGTACTTTAGACTATGCTTTTTCTATTTCACAGTTTATTAAAGAGAGGCACAGGGGATTGTCTACACATGAAAGATATAAGATTCATTCTCACTGCAGCGACCAAACAACACAATACTCTTCTATAACAGCAGGCGGTGCTGGTTGCTAAACTGTGTGAATCGGACTTTTGTATATAAACTAGTTAAAAAGCTTGTGTTTGCTTGAAATCATCTTCAAAGAACTATAGTCCTGAACGCGACATGAGCACATGCCACATACATTAGATAGACATAGATTATTACAGATTTTGGCCAAAGAATGAGGCTTATGTTCGGACTGACACAGCTTCTTTCGTCACAGATAGACGATACACGCTGAGAGTTGTTTGATTTAAAGAAAAGTGTTAAACGCGAGTGAAAAGAGAATCCTGTGAACAGAGCATGGCGCCAAAAACTGGAGACACAGATTCTACAGACGAATGATCCAAAACCAGCCCTCACAAACTCCTCCTGCTCATCTGAGGTCCGAAGGCCATTATTCCACTAAACACACACAAGCCATTGGTCACCAAAACGTGACTGACCAGTTCGGTTTTGAGAGGATCTTGATGTGAAAAGGCCTTAAAAGGAAATAGCAATGATACTGTATGTATTTGTTTAAGGAGACAGACACTAAATCATCTGGTTTCCTCTCACCAGTTTTTGCTGTTGCTTTTCACTTAAGGACAAATCATGTATAACCGTTAAAATTGTTTATTATTAAAATCGTTTTCACCATGACACTATCATAATAAACACTTTATATCTAGAATAAAACCTCTCTGAAAAATTGTTGAAATATCCAAACCAATGTACTGTATGTGTGTAACCCATGGAGCACATGCTCTCTGCTGTGCATCTTGCTGGTTAAAGCAGAACTAAGTTACATTTTCACCTTATTAAATGTCTGTTAAATATGTATTTCCGGGACATTTAAAGAGTCTGTCATTGCTCCCTGCTGTCTCAGGTTGGAAAACCTGCCTTACAACATTTGCCGACATCGACTGGAAGACAACTCTCCTAAGAAACCCTGGCTCTGTTTTTATGTTTGGCAATGTGAAATGTTTTTGTATGTGATTATACTGTCTAATACACTATATAATTATATATTTTTGTCTATATTCTGACCATGTATTTTCACAAAGGAGCTGCAGGGGGAGCTATAACGTCAAAGTTACTTAGTTCTGCTTTAAAGCAACTGTAATTTATTTGAGGTGGAAAATCACTGTTCTGAAAATTCTCCATGGAGAAAGATAGGTTTTATGCCATACTGTGTAATGATATAGCCAATGGAACAACAGAGCAGCCATAAAGGAGGAAAGGAGGCGGAAAATCAGTGCCATAGTTTTGAAATGGACGTTTTATTAACATCTTTTGGATCAATACTGTTTTTTTTTGTTTTTTTTTTCAAATTAACAAGTTGTAGTGATGCAGGTGATGGCTGCAAATCATGATCGCAGCAGTATTAACCCAATTTACTGTCATTTGATATTTACTGGACCAACCATAATCCGAGCACCAACTGTTCAGATAATTTTACCTTTGGAACAACAGCCAGACGAGCGCACCCTTCTCTTCATCCTCTACCTTTAGTGGCAATGAAGAAGCAAATTGCAATCATTTAGTCCGAGTCTAGACTGTTTGATTTTTCGCTTTGCATTCGACTGCGCTAATGTAAGCCACAACGGAGCCATTAGCTACTAAATTCTTTCCATCCTCATCTGCAACAAAACAACATGGCATCTCCCTGATAAACATCTCCAGCCTTTTATTTACCCACAACATATTCTGATTGGCCTTCGGAGGTTCACAAAGCCCTGGACGCGTTAATCACAGGGACACACGCTGCTGCTAATGGAGAAAGATCTTAAGCCATCTGCTAAGTCGCGTAAGGTAAAGTAGTGAGATTATTTGTCATATATGGGCTAAATATAGTGTGTCACCAGAGATTCTGTGAGTGTGAGATCAATGGTGTCACATATCAGAGCACCGTTTAAGCATTAAAGACACTTGACTTAAATGACAGATTCATTTTATAAGTTCTATTGGAATATTTTACCTTAATGTTAAAGGGCCTCTACCATGTGCACATTATAAAGTAAAATCTGTTTTGCTCCAGTACAGATATACTGTAAAATCATCTATTCAGGTGAAAAGGAAACCACAGCGCTTTTTCTGTATCTGATTAGAGTGTTTTATTCTACGCGTAGCAGAAAGTGTGCCGTAAGCATGCTAATGCTTGTTAGCTTTACCGTCACGGCAATAATAACGGTGAATATTAAGGATGCTGCGAATGCTTTAGGTAAGTGAGCGATACATGTGGACTATTACTGAGTTTAAAATGAACTAAATAGTTTTTTTCACATTTTAAGACAATAAAAATCAAATATAGCGTAACTAATTTATTTTTGCTGGTCAGCAGTCAGAATTATACGATGAAAAAGTATTGATAATTCTGTAAGTACTCTTGAAGCGTGTTAATAATCTTGGAGAAAGAAATGATTGGTGATATGATCCAAATTACCTCCAATTGTAGGCCTACTGCCTTTAAACATTTACTTTGGGGGCGCGCCTCTGCTCTGTCCTTTTGGCGTTCAGTACTATATTACGCTCACTGCCCTTTGACCTTCTTTATCAGTGGACATAACACTGTGAGGAGGTATATGAGTCTTTTTTTTTTTTTTATACAGAGAAAACACAATGAGAACATTTCTCTTTTACATGGAAACACAGGATACTAAAACACAAAATAAAACATTCAATAAAATTAACCAATAACTAATAACACATTTTATATACAATATGAGTATATAAAACAAGTGCATCAGCACTGCGAGTAGTCCTTGACCAGTGCTTTAAAATCATTAAAAGGCATAAAATGATTTAATTTATAAAAGGTTGCTTAAAAATGTTTTGTTCCACAGGGAGACAGCAAAGTTGCTGGAAGACCTTTTTTTCTGTCTCTGTGTTAAAACGATGGGATTGTAAGATAAAAATGTCCTGAGACCTCAAACTGTGAATACCTGATCTGATGTGCAATAAACTTGATAAATAATCAGGCAAAATGCCATCTACAGCCTACACAAACAAAAGGCAGTGCTGTTCTCTTCGTGCATCCAATGATCACATTCTACGTTAGAATATAATTCACAGTGGTGAGTTCTGTATCCTTGAATGAAAAAACTAGTTCAGAGGTTTTAACACTGTTGCTGTAGATGCATATATATAATGTCACCATAATCTACAACAGAAAGAAATGTAGCCTGGATTAACTGTTTTCTCCAATTAAGGGAAAGCATTCTTTATTTCTAAAGAAGAATGACAATCTGGTTTTAAGATTATTTGTCAGCTCTTTTATGTGTTTGTTGAAGGAGAGTTTATCATTGATCCAGATGCCCAAGTATTTGTAATGTTGTAATCATATTACCATCAAGCGTGAGAATAGATATATATTTTTTTGGTCAATAGAGTATATTTTGGAGAAGAGCATACATTTTGTTTTTTGTTTCATTCATAATTTTAAATGAACACAGTTGTGTTGGATGGAGTGAAAATCCTCTTGAATATTTTGAATCACTTGGGCACAAGAGGTGCCTTAGCATACAGAATTGCATCATCTGCATATAAATGGATCTACTGTGTTTTAGATTATGCCCAATTGAGTTTATATACATTGTAAATAACAGTGGTCCAAGGACAGAGCCTTGAGGGACACCTTTATTAAGGTAAGAAAATTCAGATTGAAAGCCATCAGCAGAAACAGCTTGAGCTCCATTAGTGAGGTAATCGGCAAACCATTTTTTTGAATTGGTATCAAACCCAACAGCATCCAGATGCTCCAAGAGAATACAATGATCTACTGAATCAAAAGCCTTTGACAAATCAATAAAAACAGCAGCACATTCCTCATGGCTGTCCAATGCAATAGCAGTATCATTCATAACTTGGTAGCAGCTGTGTGCTATGTCCTGGTCTTAATCCAGACTGGTAGCTATTTAAAATGGAATATTTGGTTAAGAACGCACAGACCTGGTTACTTATGAGCTTCTCTAAGAGTTTTGCTTGGCTGGATAGTTTTGAGATTGACGGGAAATTATTCAAATCATTTTTCTGGCCTCCTTTGTGCAAAGGGAGAACAAAAGCAGTTTTCCACAGTAATGGGATACTTTCAGTTTGAATTGTGAGATTAAAAACATGAGTTAAACAATGTATTATTAGTGGGGCTGATAACAAAAGTAACCTAGGTTCGAGGGAGTCAGCTCCAGTGGACTTTTTGAATGCCTTGCAAAATACATTCAGTTCTATGTGACCCGTGTGAAGTTGGCCTGTTGTCGCTCATCCTGATTTGGACCTACTTTAGTGCTCCTTTAAACCTGCTTCAGACATTATGAGCCTTGATCTGACTTCACACACATACTATTTACTTTCCGAAACATTGCTAACATTGACTTTTGTTTTCGCTTCCACCTGTTTCCACCCACAGTTATTTCAGAGTCAGCTTGAAGTTTATGGTCACATTATGGACTTGTGTTCCCTCCCACACAATACTTTTTTCTATGCTCACAGCTAAAAAATATATATACAACAGAGCCACCAGGAAACATGTTGCTAACACATGCTAAATGTGTTCTAACTACTACACACTGTTACCAAGAGGGGGCAGCAAACCTTAAGTAATCTGAGTGTTTTATGTGAAAGTGAAAGCTGACACAAAATAAATTATAATACAATAAAAACAATGCAAATATGTCCCAATGTATTTCCAAAACCAAGTGTGGTGTTTTCTGAAGTAAAAATAAGATCAAATGAATGAATTAAAAAGTAAATAAAAAATAAAACATACAAATAAAACTAAATCAATAATACTAAATCTAAAAAAAGAACAAAACAAGATACACCATGTCAAACAGCCCCAAAAAATACTCAGTAACACAACCACTATTATTAATTAATTAATTAATAGTAAAAGTAACATAAGAGTAACACATTAGTTTAGGAACCCCATATTAATAGTTAACTAAGAGTAAAATGCGTAATAATAATGTATTATTATTTTTTTGTCTAAGGCCTATTCAACTATTTTCTTCTTCTAAAGTTGTGTTCATTACCATTATTAGCAATATACAGTATGCTTTTGTTTACAGTAATATTAATAAGCATGATGTGTTTTATAATTACTAATTAACCATTAACTAACATAATAATTTCCACATAGTTAGCAACTAATACGTGTTCCCTAAACTAAGGTGTTACATGTTTAGCAGAATATTAATAATAATGATTCTAAAACTAAAAATCAAGAAGAACTTCAGCTCAACACGGCACCAAAAACGTACAAACAAACCAACCAACCAACAACCAAATGTGCTGCAGAAATTTAATTGGCCCCCAAAAAAGAAAGCACATTGCTCTGAAACACTATGTACAGTATAAAGACAGTACATCTGGGGAAAGAGCTACAAATAAATAGCTCTCCACATTAATAATTTGCAGGATTGTAGAAAGCACAAATGCCTGGAGCTAAGAGAGCAAAGCTAAATGAAGACATCACGGGTTCCTCTGCCAAAAGGACGTTAGCTCTCTAGTTCTAATAATGAATCCTGGTCGCTCCAATCAAAATAGACATGAATGAATCTCTATGTTTAGCACTTGCCAGTTGCTATGCAAAAAAAAAAGAGATGTACATTAATTGCGTTTAGGGCTAGGGATAAACGATAGGAGATTAAGGCAAGGTTTAGTTTATACAATATCCAAAATTTGGTCAACAAACTTGCCATTGCAACTTCTAGTTCAGGAAAACACCCTGAACGCTCGGCTTTTTTATTATTATTTTTTATATATGTTAACACTGCACATGTTATGAACTACCCTTTCTCCTTTTCTAATGATTATATTTGTTTCTGTTTTTGAAAGAATGCTTCAATGAAAACTGCTGCAATTATTTCCGCCTGCTCCTTTTACAGGTGTCATCACAACAAAGTGCTGCTCTGCCGGACCATGCAGGCTCAGACTACGGGCAGCAAATGTCACGACAGAGAGCAGGGGATTTTTTTCATGTTTGTGCAAAAAAAAGATTTGTGCCTCTACTGAATCCTACGTGTATCACAACAAGTGAGGGGAGAAAAAAAGGAGGACGTCATGTTGGAGTACAAAGGGGGTTGAGGAAAATGGGGTGTTGGCTGCATGAGAATAAAATGACTCAAACATGCATCGGTTACTCTAAAGCCAACTTTGGATACATAAACAAGAAGGTAAAACTATTTTAATAGCTCTTCAGAGTTGATTTTGCGTCACTCGGGTTTAAAAACCCGGGGGTGTTTTGGATGACAACAATTATATAATGCAACCATGTTTTGCCGTCATTGAAATAAAAAAATACAAATAAATTGCATTTATTTGTATTTTGTGTTTGTATTTGTTTTTGAAAATGCACAATGTAACCCAGTCATACATTATTGCTTTGCCTGGAATGCTACACAGTATGAATTAGATCACTTAACAACACATTCATTTTATTGTGAGCTTACTCCAAAGATCTGACCTGTAACTTGACCTGGTTATCTCCATGGACTCGTTTAATGCTATTCTTTGTAACATTCTAGGCATAACAAAAACAGCTCCCTCCATCAGAAAAGTTGCATTGTGCGCCGTTACAACACAACTTTATTATTATTACGCCGCGACAATTCTTCTTCTTTACTACTATCCTCTCCCTGTACATTTTATTCCCATACACAGTGATACAGCACATTTACAGAATATGGCTTTTTTATGTGTGTGGTTGTCCCAGAAAGCATGTCCCAGAAAGCCAGTGCTAAAATAAAATGAGTAAATACTAAATAGCTGGGAGCGCTTGGAAAGGCTGCCCACTCTGAAGCCATAGTAACAGAAGCGACGAAAAAGAAGGTACTTTCTGAGCCTTTGGGATTTGAACCTGTGCGTCACCATCAGGCTTTAACATAGATATGAGTAGAACGAGCTGAAGGCCCTGGATGACTCTAAAATTAACCTCTGTGGGAACTGATTGAGCAAACTGGACCAAAAAACGGAATTGTATACAACATTATATCAACAAACTGTAAATAGCGGCTTTTTAAATACCCAGAAGATTGATTTAGTATTGACTGGTTGTTCAAAGCATTAGACAATGTGGCATAATAAAGGCTAGAGCAGCGATCTCCAAAAGGCGGACCACGGGCCAGATCCGGACCAAATTGCTTCGGGGTCCGGATCCGGCCCAGATCGGCCCAGTTTCCCATAATTAAAAATATATTAATTCATATTTTTCCCGCCTCTTTTGAGCCGCACTGCAGCGCGTCCGCTGCACGCCATCGGTCTTGGCGGGCCAGAGACCCCCGGTTCCTCTGAAATACTGCTCTGTCAAGCACAAACATGTGATGCTGCAGACACAGTAAAGAACAGCTTCAATGATGATTTGATGTAAATGTAACATGCGTATGGACCGTGTGCTCCGTGTGTTTGGAAGTCTGCTTGTTAATGAGGAACTTTACGCGCCGTAGCACCGGAGGACAACGTGTATTCCGAGCTTCCTCGTTGGATTGAAAGGTCTGCGTGAGTGCAAGGTACGTCTGACCGCTGTGCGTGATGTGCGGATTGTACCACGGGTCGGGTTATGAAAAGCGGCCCTCGACTTTTGCTCGTCTAAATTCATAAACTAATTTCTCCGTGAACATGTGTCGGATTGTAATAAAAAACACATCATTTTCCATCTTAACGTGACTATGGAGGCAAAGGAAAATAAAAATACATTATTCCTCAGGTGCAGAGCCGTTGTCACCAGTTTAGTGCTTTCAGGAACTTTTTCTCGTTGTCCATTGTATTACGTTGCATATATATTTCAATGTTCAGTCTTGGCTATTTGTAATAGACTGCTGCAGGTCAGAGAACTCCAAAAACATGCATGACACTGTGCACGTGGCTTAGTGACAGCTGCGTTTGTTCTGAAGAACTAAATGCGAAGTGAGATTTTTTTTGGCAGCTATTGTAGGGTACCAAATGTTCTAATGACATTTATTATAAAATAGTCCTGCTTTAGACCAGCTTTAGTCCAGCTTTAGTCCTGCTTTAGTCCTGCTTTAGTCCTGCTTTAGTCCTGCTTTAGTGCTGCTTTAGTCCGGCTTTAGTCCTGCTTTAGTCCTGCTTTAGTACTGCTTTAGTACTTCTTTAGTACTGCTTTGGGCCTGCTTTGGACTTGCTTTAGACCTGCTTTAGACCTGCTTTAGACCTGTTTTTGACCTGTTTTAGACTTTGGTTTGAACCTGGTCTTGGTCCAGGTCTGCTTTGCACTAGTCGAGTCAGATTTCTGGTAAACACTGGGTTTTAGTGCTTTTGTCCTGTTTTTAGTCATGTAATATAGTTAAGTTTTTACTTTTCTGAAAGTTAGATAACATAGATAAAACATAAAATTGTGGTGGGATTTTGTAGTCCAGCCCCCGGATCTGAGCTCTTCAAAAAATCTGGCCCCCTGGAAAATATAATTGGAGACCCCTGGGCTAGAGAGATCATTGCTATGGTAACCAATAGCAACCGACATCCAGTTCGACCAGCCATGTTGTCAATGTAAAATTCCACTTAAGAACTCTTGTATTAATTATAATTTCTCGTAGATACTTAGAACATGGGCATTGGATGAAGTACAAATACAGTATCAAAAAGTCCTACAAAAGGAATGTTTTTTTTTTAAGGTTATCCATTCTTGTATAGTAAAAGCCTAAGTTATCAGTAGTATTTTCAACCCTAACATTCCACTTGAATCTTGGACACAAAATTCCTGTAATGGATGCAATTGATGGATACCTTTGGAAAGTACTTTGGGCTAAGAAATGACCAAGAAATGTATGACCCAGAAGGAGCCAATTATCAATGACTGAAAAAAAATAAAAAAAAATAAATATATATATATATATATATATATATATATATATATATATATATATATATATATATATATATATATATATATATATATATATATATATATATATATATATATATAT
>BJKM01001211.1:0-30090 GCA_015082035.1 Chaenogobius annularis | reverse complement strand
AATTTTCAATCACTTTAAACCTAGCATGTTCCTACTGTGTAGAGATTGGAATTAATGCAATATTGGAAGGATTAGAAGTGAAAGTAAACGGCCATCAAAACCTTTTTCAGCACCGATACAAAAAAACGGTCTGGCTTTTGCATTAGCCCCCCCCCCCCACCAGATCTCAAACTCAGGGTCTAAAGCGAGTCTGTTAAGGTCTGAAAAGACCAGTGTTTACAGTAGATCTAAATGGAAGATAAGTCTGTTAATCTTAAGTTCCGGGAGTCTCTGGACCACGCCGCCTGTCCTGCACTACCACTCTTGAGCATCCAGTTCACCTCCCCACTCCTCTGTTTCCCTATTGCTAATGCTTCTATTTTATCTCCTCTAGACGGGAGCACCTGAGACCCGGGTAGGTGGGCCATACAGTCCCTCATCGCCAGAAGCCCCAAGAAGGCATCAATTTCTGACACTCGTGTTAGATTTTATGATTCATGTTTCTCGGGTTGTCTAATAAACTCTTCATCTATGCATGCGTGAGCTGGGTCGCGGTTTTTACAAGAGATACGGCAGCACTTCCCCAACACGGAGGACGTGAGTTTGGAAATATCTAGAACATATTTTACACAGGTTTGACAGAACAAATAGTCGTGGACAACAATGGGTTCAACGTTTGCAGTTTACAGCAACTTTACAGGAGTTACAGATATATTTGAACAAAGAAATAAATATAAATGATCAAATTGCTGGCTGTATCGTCGAGGACAGGAAAATCACTGCAATTCCAGATTTGAGTCATCTAATCATTCCGTATCAGAACAGTTGACTTTCTGAGCTTTGTCTTCGAGGAATGGAGGATTTTTCCCCCTTTTTTCTTTCCTGCTTCATCTAACTACTACTTGGTTAGAAGGTAATATACACATTGGGGAGTTTTTGCACTTTTTTGTTTTTTTTTTTAAGCAAACCTTAAGTAATATGAGTTTATCTTTTATAACCAAAAAAGTATCGAATCAAAAATAAATCGTCTTAGTCTACCAAATAATTATATCAAGTAAAATGTCTCCACTATGTAGTTATTTTACACTCCTTTACAGGTCTCATTGTGATACTTGCAACTCAAACAAGACATTTCACGGCACATTTTGGTACAATTCATTTGGATTTTCTTCATTTCATCTGCAGTATGGTTGCACGAGTGCCCAACCACAAAACACTACCACTTTAATTCCTTAATTATTCATTCACAATATCATTTTATTTTACTATTCATTTTCCTGTTTTTACACGCTTTTCCCAAAATGTTGGTTCAAGTGTCACTTGTGTCTCTTTCAGTTCTGGTTTAGTTTATTGTTGACCCGAGTACAACCTGGTTTAGACCTGTGGTTCAGGCCTGGTTCACACCTACTTTTCTACGACTGTTTTTTTAACTTATTTTATAAACAAATGATAACAGACATTGTCAAATAGTGCTTCAAATCTGTACATTTGTCAACCAAATTGACAAGGTAGATCATACTAAACAGGCTGGCCAAGTTCCATTTCATTTACAGTTTCTATTTCACAATGTTTTCATCAACAGAAACAATATTTTAAATTTGAATTTTTCATTTGTAGAAATGAAATAAATCTTTAGTAAAACACTTTCACACGCTTTCTCACTCAATTTCCTAAAAAACTAACCCCGGCCCCTCGCGCAGTGCTCTGAGTCCCACAGTCCAGCCGTAACTCGACCCCAGCGGGGTGCCAGAGACGCTGACGGCCGCGACAGAACCAAAACAAAAGCCAAATGACCAAAAACAACAAAAAACCAACACTAACAAAAGCAAAACAGCCGAGGCGGCGTGTCCCACCGCTGCAGACCACCGCTGAACACCTGCAACATTAACGCTGGAATTCAACTACTAATTTAAGGCAGCACTGTGGAATCTGGATTAAAACGACGCACACAGCGTATATCTTGAGTTGTTAGCGCACAATCCAGGCTTAATGCTCAAAAAGACAACTTTACTCAGCACGCTGCTTTAACGTAGCTCTGGGCCAAACGGCGTGGACCGGCGTGATTATGAGCGTTTTAAACTCAATGTATGAGAGAGTTTGGGTGCGTTCATTACCTGCCGGTGCAGACGAGGGCCCTCTGTGCACAACGAGACTCGACGGAAGCACCCGGGAACTGACCTGGTGTGAAGCTGCAGGAGAGCCAGCAGCACTTAAAATGAAGAAGTTGTTTTATATAATTTGGAAAATAGAAGCGTCGGGGCCGAAGGTTTGGCACTTACCTGGGAACGGAGGACAGAGCGGCCCCCAAACAGGCCCGGAAGAGCGTGTGGGCAAACAGGGAACAAACGAGAAGAGAGCGCTTCAACAGGCCACCAGCTTAATGCCACGGAGCGGCAGGTGAGAATACCCTCAGCACAGACCCCCACAGCCCCTCTTGTACTCAGCCCAGTCCTGTTCTCACATAAAGCACTACGGCTCCTCTGCCTCTCCTCTCCTCCATCCTTTCTTTTTCTACACCTTGTGTCTCCTCCCCTCCTCCAGCTCTGACAGCCAATCAGAGCGCGCGGCTACTGACCCTGTCGCTCAGTGCAGAGTAACTGGTCCCATTGTGGGTTCGGGGAGATGATAGCGCTTCAAGCCTGGCTCTTAATGTGAGAAAGAGCTGCTACTTTTCCACTACTGCTTTTTTTTACTTATTTTTATAAACAGATAATCAACAAACATTGCCAAAATTTGTTTCAAATCTCTACATTTGTCAGTCAAAATTGCAGTTACTTTGATGATGACCTTCCTGACAGCTGCAGTGAATACTCGGGATGTTAATATTGATCAGTTAAGAGATAAACATTGTGAAAACTAAGATCTAACTCAAGTTAAAACTAAATGTAAAGTACCTTTTATCAGGGTGTTAATGTGACAATACCATGACTTTATCATTCAGAAAGTTGAATTTTCTTTAAACTAGAATCGTGAACGATACATGAAGTTAAAAAGGACCTCATGTTTTCAACAATGTTGAATGATTATAAAGTCTGATGTTATTTCAGAATAATCATCACTCTAAAACTCAAATAAGCAGGCACCACATTGTGAAGAAAATAGTTTTACGCTTTTGAATCGTATTTTATGAAAAAGCTATAGGTCAGGCATCCCACACAGAGAACAGAACAGCACAGCACACATATCTGTCATTTGGTCTCGCGACTGAATAGTTCTGATTGTCGGCAGGAAAAAGTACTTCACATATAATGGTATTATTTTGTACATTACAATTTTCAATCACTTTAAACCTACAGCATGTTCCTACTGTGTAAGAGATTGGATTAACTGCATTTGAAGGATTAGATTGAGTAAACGGCTCTCAAACCTTTCTCAGCACCGAACTAAAAAACGTGGCTTTGCAATTACCACCAGATCCAAACCAGGTCTAAAGCAGAGCTGTTTAAGGTCTGAAAAAGACCAGTGTTACAGTAGATCTAAATGAAGATAAGTTCTGTTATCTTAAGTTCGGGAGCTGGACCACGCCCCTTCCTGCAGCTACACTCTTGAAACATCCAGTTCACCTCCCACCCTCTTCTCCCTATTCTAATGCTTCTATTTTATCTCCTAGACGGGGGGCACCGAGACCCCGGGGGCCTACAGCCCTCATCGCCAGAAGCCCAAAAACGGCCTCACTTCTGTACACTCGTGTTGTTCCTGTTTCTCGTGTGTCAATAAACCTTTTGCATCGTAGCTGGGGTCGCGGTTCATACAAGAGAACCGAGCACTTCCCCAAAGGAGGACGTGAGTTTGGATTTAGAACATATTTTACAGGTTTGACAGAACCAAATAGTCGTGGACAAACAAATGGGTTCAACGTTTGCAGTTTACAGCAACTTTACAGGAGTTACAGGATATATTTGAACAAAGAAATAAATATAAATGATCCAAATTGCTGGCTGTATCGTGAGGACAGGAAATCAATGCAATTCCCAGATTTGAGTCATTAAAATCTCAGAAAACAGTTTGACTTTCTGAGCTTTGGTTCGGATGGAGGATTTTCCCCCTTTTTTCTTTCTGCTTCACTTAACTACTACAGGTTAGAAGGTAAATACACATTGGGGAGTTTTGCACTTTTTTTTTTTTTTTTTTTAAGCAAACCTTAGAAATATCGAGTTTATCTTTTTAAAACCAAAAGTATCGAATCAAAAAATAAATCTTTAGTCTACCAAATAATTATATCAAGTAAAATGTCTTCCACTTATGTAGTTATTTTACACTCCTTTTACAGTCTGTGTGATACTTGAACCTCAAACAACACATTTCACGGCACATTTTGGTACAATTCTGTTGGATTGTCTTCATTTCATCTGCAGATGGTGAAAACGAGTGCCCAACCAAAACACTACCACTTTAATTCCTTAATTATTCATTCACAATATCATTTTATTTTACTATTCATCTTCCTGTTTTTTACGCTTTTCCAAAATGTTGGTTCAAGTGTCACTGTGTCTCTTTCAATTCTGATTTTAGTTTATTGTTGACCCGAGTACAACCTGGTTTAGACCTGGTTCAGGCTGGTTCACACCTACTTTTCTACGACTGTTTTTTTTAACTTATTTTTACAAACAAATGATAAACAGACATTGTCAAATATGCTTCAAATCTGTACATTTGTCAACCAAATTGACAAATGTAGATCATACTAAACAGGCTGGCCAAGTTCCATTTCATTTACAGTTTCTATTTCACAATGTTTTCATCACAGAAAAACAATATTTTAAATTTGAATTTTTCATTTGTAGAAATGAAATAAAATCTTTAGTAAAACACTTTCACACGCTTTCTCACTCAATTTCCTAAAAACTAACCCCGGCCCCTCGCGCAGTGCTCTGAGTCCCACAGTCCAGCCGTAACTCGACCCCAGGAGGGTGCCAAGACGCTGACGGCCGCGACAGAACCAAAACAAAAGCCAAATGACAAAACAACAGAAAAACCAACACTAACAAAAACAGCAAAAACAGCCGAGGCGGCGTGCCCCACACGCTGCAGACCACCGCTGAACACCTGCAACATTAACGCTAGGAATTCAACTACTAATTTAAGGCAGCACTGTGGAATCTGGATTAAAACGACGCACACAGCGTATATCTTGAGTTGTTAGCGCACAATCCCAGGCTTAATGCTCAAAAAGACAACTTTACTCAGCACGCTGCTTTAACGTAGCTCTGGGGCCAAACGGCGTGGACCGGCGTGCGCCACGTTGGCCAGCTGCGCAGCAGCGCTACAAAACAGACTGGTTTTAGGAGGTGGATTAGAACATTAGTGAATTTGTAAATAATGCTTCAGGTTAGCTGCCGCCACGACCTGCGGCGCACAATAAAGTGTATGGAGCGAGAGACTGATTTGACCAGCGTAACTAGGAGAAAGCGGCATTTATGAGCGTTTAAACTCAACAAATGAGGAGTTTGGGTCGTTCATTACCTGCCGCTGCAGACGAGGCCCCTCTGTGCACAACGAGACTCGACGGAGCACCGGGACTGACCTGGTGTGAAGCTGCAGGAGAGCAGCAGCACTAAAATGAAGAAGTTGTTTTATAAATTTGGAAAATAGAAGCGTCGGGGCCGAAGGTTTGGCACTTACCTGGGAACGGAGGACAGAGCGGCCCCCAAACAAGGCCCGGAAGAGCGTGTGGGCAAACAGGGAACAAACGAGAAGAGAGCGCTTTCAACAGGCCACCAGCTTAATGCCACGGAGCGGCAGGTGAGAATACCCTCAGCACAGACCCCCACAGCCCCCTCTTGTACTCAGCACGCAGTCCTGTTCTCACATAAAGCACTACGGCTCCTCTGCCTCTCCTCTCCTCCATCCTTTCCTTTTCTACACCTCGTGTCTCCTCCCCTCCTCCAGCTCTGACAGCCAATCAGAGCGCGTGGCTTCTGACCCTGTCGCTCAGTGCAGAGTAACTGGTCCCATTGTGGGGTTCGGGGAGATGATAGCGCTTCAAGCCTGGCTCTTAATGTGAGAAAGAGCTGCTACTTTTCCACTACTGCTTTTTTTTAACTTATTTTTATAAACAGATAATCAACAAACATTGCCAAATATATTTCAAATCTCTACATTTGTCGGTCAAATTGCAGTTACTTTGATGATGACCTTCCTGACAGCTGCAGTGAATACTCAGGATGTTAAAATTGTTCAGTTCAGAGATAAACATTGTGAAAACTAAGATCTAACTCAAGTTAAAACTAAATGTAAAGTACCTTTTATCAGGGTGTTAATGTGACAATACCATGACTTTATCATTCAGAAAGTTTAATTTCTTTAAATTTGAATCGTGAAAGATACATTAGGTGAATCAGTACTTCATGTTTTCAACAATGCTGAATGATTATAAAAGTCTGAAGTTATTTCAGAATAATTGTCACCCTAAAACTTAAATAAGTATGCACCACATTGTGAAGGAAAGGTTAAGCCTTTGCATAGTACTTATAAAAAGCTACATTACAGCCGTCACACAGAGAACAGAACAGCACAGCAAATATCTGTCATTTGGTCTCGTGACTGGATAGTTCTGATTGTCAGCAGGAAAAAAGTACTTCACATATAATTGGATGATTTTGTACATTACAATTTCCGATCACTTTAAACCTACATCATCTTCCTGTAAAGCCATGTTCAGACCGCGGCGACAAAGCGGCCAGTTTACATTCAAAGTCTATGTGGACGCGCGACCTGTGAATCCTGCGTTTTGAGCGGCGGACGCGGCGTGACGGGGACGTTTGAGCGGCCGCCGCAGAAAAGTTGGACAAAGCTGAACTTTTTTGCGGCAGACGCAGCGCAGCAGCCAATCAGAGAATACACTCTGAAGTATCAGCGGGACCCAGACAAGCCGCCGAGCCGATCGCCTCCCTTTTTGGACTTTGTAAAGTAAATACACCAAAGCTTTTCTCTTAACCTGAACTGCCATAAGACACAACTCCTCCACTGCACATGTGCGTTGGGCCAGGGCGGCTGCCTTCAAAATGTACAAGTGTTCAATTTGTGCGGCCTGCGTGGATTTGGCCGCCGCGATGTGAACAGGCTTTAAGAGATTGGATTAATTGCCTTTGAAGGATTAGATTATTTAAATGGAAGTGGTTAGTGGTTAGAATATTGAGTTTATCTTTTTTTTTTAAAAAGTATCAAATCAAAAAAGAATCTTTAGTCTTCCAAATAATTATATCAAGTAAAATGTCTACACTTATGTAGTTATTTTACACTCCTTTTACAGTCTGTGTGATACTTGACCCTCAAACAAGACATTTCACGGCACATTTTGGTAGAATTCTGTTGGATTGTCTTCATTTCATCTGCACAATCCCAGGCTTAATGCTCAATAAGACAACTTTACGCAGCACGCTGCTTTAACGTAGCTCTGGGGCCAAACGGCGTGGACGGGCGTGATTATGAGCGTTTAAACTCAATGTATGAGAAGTTTGGGGCGTTCATTACCTGCCGGTGCAGACGAGGCCCCTCTGTGGACAACGAGACTCGACGGAGCACCGGGACTGACCTGGTGTGAAGCTGCAGGAGAGCAGCAGCACTAAAATGAAGAAGTTGTTTTATAAATTTGGAAAATAGAAGCGTCGGGGCCGAAGGTTTGGCACTTACCTGGGAACGGAGGACAGAGCGTTGTTGGCCACAAGCTCAGTGCCACTGAGAATACCCTCAGCACAGACCCCCACAGCCCCTCTTGTACTCCTCCTCTCTCACTCCAGTGTCTCCTCCCCTCCTCCAGCTCTGACAGCCAATCAGAGCGCGTGGCTTCTGACCCTGTCGCTCAGTGCAGAGTAACTGGTCCCATTGTGGGGTTCGGGGAGATGATAGCGCTTCAACCCTGGCTCTTAATGTGAGAAAGAGCTGCTACTTTTCCACTACTGCTTTTTTTTACTTATTTTTATAAACAGATAATCAACAAAACATTGCCAAATATGTTTCAAATCTCTACATTTGTCAGTCAAATTGCAGTTACTTTGATGATGACCTTCCTGACAGCTGCAGTGAATACTAGGGATGTTAATATTGATCAGTTAAGAGATAAACATTGTGAAAACTAAGATCTAACTCAAGTTAAAACTAAATGTAAAGCAAACATCTGTCTTCACACATTTTGACTGTTAGTTCAGGGTATTATATTGTTATTATTATTATTATTATTATATTTTCACATTTATCCCTGTTTTTTCGGTGGGCCGCACAGTCGCATTCCTTGTCCAATTTTCGTCATTCAAAGTTCAGTTTGTAGATAATTCTGTGTGATTCCTGGACTTGCTTTTGGTATTCCTCGGTCTTGTCATCTTTTCAGGATTCGTCTTGAAATTTTCCATATCTCTTAGAATGGCGGAATGGTGATGTTGGAGCGTTGTGACATCATCATCATAGCAACTGTACAGAAAACGGCCATGCATTACGCAGACCGTCATGGCAACTAGGGCTTTGTGATATCATCGGCACGTACAGAACGTGCAGAAATTACAAAAGAAGACTGCACCCACAAATCAGTGAGCACTGACTGCGAGACATTTATACTTGATTTTGTGTTTTTATAAAGACGTGTGAAAAAGTGCCTTTTGTTTTTGCATTAGGCAGTCACTCGCAATGGCTTCCTGCCATTGCCGTTTCTAGTTTTTATTATTCTTAACAACGTATTATTTTGTACATTACAATTTCCGATCACTTTAAACCTACAGCATGTTCCTACTGTGTAAGAGATTGGATTAATGGAGTTTAAACAATTAGATTGTGTAAATGGCTCTCAAACCTTTCACACCATCGAACTAAAAATAGTGGCTTTACAAGTACCACCAGATCCAAACCAGGTCCATAGCAGAACTGTTCTTCACTGGCCAGGCAAGAATTTAGTTTCCTTCCCTCCAGGTTTCCTCAAAATGCACTTCACTTATAACCTGACTCACATCAGACTGCTCTGTGCCTCTGAATTGAGTTCTTCACATGAATCCATCTGGGAAGGCTTTCGCTGAAAGCTGTCGGGATGTTAAAACAAAATGGTCTGTGTTTCTCCTAAAATAGACCTTTCCAGAATAATATGAAAATGGTCTCGAGTTATATCAGAACTAGTATAAGACCACATAGTAATATTCATTAAATTATTATTATTTTGTGTCAATAATTACATTATATTGTCCACAAAGGAGAGTTTACAATTGTAGTTATATACAAATCCATACTGAACATACTTCACAATCAAAATCGAGTTCTAAAATGTAGTATTGTGACTAAATAAACGTCTTGTTCATGAAGTGTTTTAAAGGCCTTACGTCTTCAGCAAACTTGTTCCGATAATGTCAGTGCTCAAATTGCCTCTGTTAAGCAGCTTAGCAACACTTACTCTAGCAGCCATTGTTTACAGTTCAAACTTCTTTCTTCTTAGAGCGTGTCCTGATTGCTAAGACCTGGGGATCTACATAAGGACAAGCTCTCTGGCTCCCCTAGTGCCCGGAGAGGTCCTATGAATTCGCATGCAGAGACATGAACCACAGTAAACCATTTTAGGATCCACCAAACCAGTGTGTACATAGTCATTATCTGTTTACGCACGCAGCTCGTTTGCTCACATAATCAGTTTGCACATCAGTGTCCTTGTAATTAACCCAGCACTAATCAGGCCACGAGCAAAACACAACACGGCTTTTGTTCAGCGCACATAGACAACCCTCCCAAAAACCGACGCTAACAAATCCACTATTAATATCTGCAACATTTCAATCTTTCCACGGCTGCTCGCTGTACATTCGATCAAGAAATATTTGACAAATTGCTCCACACTTGGTTGACCTCAACAAAAGCTTGGTCGGATGAATGTGTGTCAAATGTGTTCAGTTAATATTTTGGCTTAATGGCTATTAAAAATGTAGTTGGAATAAAGTGTTACTGTATTATCTACCAATGGAATATAACATATTTTGTAAATACAAACGCCATAAGATTTGTTTTTATTTTGTACATAGTGTGATAATTAATGGGAAATGGAAGGTGGCTGAAATGTCAGGGCCATTTCTCCTGGTTGAATTCATCTTTCACTTTTTCAGTCATCAAAACACTTCATTGACATGGGCCTCGTCAGCAGCTACAGCTAACGGCAGCGTGGGCTTGGAGCTAGCGTCACCCGGGCTAGCGTCAGCCCAGCTAGCGTCAGCCCAGCTAGCGTCAGCCCAGCTAGCGTCAGCCCAGCTAGCGTCAGCCCAGCTGGCGTCAGCCGTGCCGGCGTCGCCTGTGGCAGCTAGGCAAACGTCAGCCGCAGAATAATGTTGACTTGTGAAAACAGCATAGAACAATGTCGCCTGAGTTTAATCAAAGCGAACGAGCAGTGTTTTAATTAAAGGCCTCCCTCCCTCGCACATCGCCCCTGGTCCAAACAATAGAATGAGATTAGCAAGTAGCAAGTTTATACTGCCAAAAGGACATCTGCATAAACTTAAATGGCTCGAGTGCAGAATGTTGATTTCTTTTGTCTAGGTTAGATTTATTTATTTTATCTAGATCTGAATCATTTAACTTATGATCAGTTTAACTGAAGTATTGTAATTTCTGTCCAAATACAGTTGTTGACCTGTTTTTCATATTTAAAGTATCATTTTCTAAATCAATGATTGCTACTTTTCTTTGTAATAACAAAACAGATGTTGAAAGAGACAAACTATCCTGTCTGAAAGTTAAGTCAAATCAAGCCAAGAAAATAAATAAGAATTACATTATTTTCCATTGATCAATCTCAATGTTGAATTCAATTTAATTTTGTCTTTCAAAAACTAAATAAAAATGGCCATAAACAACAGACTTTTAACCATGGAGGAGCTGCTCCAGAGACACTGGTTGAAGGATGGGTCAAATGCAGAGGACAAATTTCCCTACGGGGACAATAAAGGCTAATCTAATCTAAACGAATGGCCATTTAACAAGTGTGTCAAGTGTGATGTGCAAATGAGGCTTTGATAAGCTTTGCTTCTGCCTAATCCTTTTCAGTCACGATCTTAACTATCACTAACACTTTGTGTTACTGTTGCTGTTATAATGTCCCTGTTAAATGTGATTGGAATGTTGTTACTGACAGAGGATTGGTTGTGGAACTCTCCATTGAAAAGACCCAAGTGTATAAGTGATGATCCGAAATGACTGAATCTCGATCTCAACGAATCAGTTGTATTAATTCCCCAGCCCTAAATGGATGTAGCTTTTCTCCTGGAGCATCTGCCTCCTGCTTCTCCATGAAGATGTTATGGCTTGGCCTGGAATGTTCCCACTGTTTGGCATTAAATCTATTGTGCGTTCAATCAATTAAAGTGTTTTTATTATCTTGAAAAACATACTGAGAGAGGTCTCACCTATTCACAGATCTGACCTGTAACTTATCCTACTGAAGTTCCCAGTTTGTTTCCATGGATGCATAACATAACAATAACAACATCCAGGGTTATGGAATGACACTGAAGGCCCAGGCTGGTTTTCCATGGATTCATGTGATTATTATTGTCAAACCTCCTAGTTTGATCTGTATTCATTTTGTTACCATTAATAAAAAGAAAAAAATCCTCATCCAAAAACATTTCTGAATGGAGTCCATTTGCTAAGGTTTACTGGTAAAAATGTTTGTAACATTGCATAAATTTTGTTCATTGCGATGTAATAGTGTTCTTTATAGAATGTTTTGGTTGTAAGCACGAGGTTATGTCATAATGATGCCACATATTTGTTTAATAAAGTTAACAGCATCAGCCCAGTATTGTTGAGCATGTACATTATTGCTAATGTGCACCAACTCTACATTCTCCTCCCAACAGTTTCTCCAGCAGTTTTGATTTTGATGAGTATATTTGCTAATAGCGAGTGGTGTTCTGGAAAATCAAATTCATATTTTCCAGGCCCATTCCGGCTGATTTGGGGATGGTATATGCACATAAACATGTCTACAAACCAGACTCCACTCAGCTCCTGCTGTGATACCCAAATCTATTTTCAAAATGTTTTGAAACTGTTGTTATAGTCACCAATGTTGTACACATTCGGCCTATTCAAAAATTGTATTCATTAACATTTTGTGGAAATTGGGATTTTCACCACTTGCAGTCTAAATGGCAGTGGTTTGTTCGAGCGAGTGGGGTGTGTTTTGGAGCGAGTGGGTTTCGGGGAGGGTTTGCCTCTTGGCTGGATCCTGGGGTGTGAGGTGGGGGTGTGGGCGCTAATCACTGCTGTCAGCGTGGAGTCACCCTGGCTCTGTGGGGGGCTCCGCGTGGAAATGAAGCTTGGGTTAATTTTGAGGTCAAAGGATGGATTTATTAGAGACTCTAAGTAGCAATTAGCATGCATTAGCCGTACGTACACGACCGGGCAATCTACGGGCAGAAAGTCAAGAAGGAGTGACGGATTCAATGGTGTTTTGAGTTAGATTTGGGAGAAAAGAAAAAGAAAAAAACATGTTATTTATATGAATTATTACCTAAGTATATAAAAAAACAAACACAAAAAACTAAACAACATACCAAATTATGAAACCGATGATAACTTCGTCCAGCAGCATTGAAAAATAGGTAAAATGAGTAGAATTTGTATTTTGCATGTTCAAATCATATATTGCTTTCACTGATGACAATTGTAATGGTGGTTTATTCTGCATCTACAAGTGCATCTAAAATAGACTGGGATTAGGATTTCTGACACTCGGATCTGACGGAGCTGTGGATTACACACATAAAGACACAAGACGTGAATAAACCGCTCAACTGGAGAAGGCTACAGCGGTGAGTCTGACCTCAGTGTAATAACACTGTGATGTGTGTTCTAATACTTTGTGCAGTTGTAAACTAATGAGAAATACAAAACAACAAACTGACGTGTCTCCTACAATTGTGTTGGAAGTTCTTTTGTGCAGTTGTATCTGATGTTGTGATGATGAGGTGGAGATGTTTTGGCACAAACTTGTTTAATTCATTTTAGACTGTGAGCGTAGTTAGACCTCTGAGTGAACGTGCGCAGTGAATGTGGATGGTCGGCTGTGCATTGAAAATAGTGTCACGTGTGTCTGGATCTGCATTTATTTGGAAATATAAGTGTCCTGAGATCCCGAGGCCACAGCTTGCCAATGAAAATAAATTGTATTTTTACACAAATCAAGTAGCAGTTTGTGAAGTTGAAAAATATGTTGAAAATAAAAGCATGTTTCTAAAAACATTGATGCTATAGCATTAAGAGACTCATTTCATCAAAAACATTTTTCTGACCCTTTAAACATTATTTCAACAAAATAAAATAGTTTTCTTATAGTAGGAAAGGTTTAAAAAATAGTCATGTAGTATTTTTTAAGTCAAGATATTTCGACTTCCATTCGAAAATCATTTTCAATAGAACCTGAAAATGACTTGAAACTCCTTTGAAAATGAAGATGGCACATCTTAATTTATTAATTTATTTTTTAAGATTTTTTTGCCGGTAGGCTTAATTAGACGGGAGAGGAAAGTGCTAAATGGGGGATGAGAGAGAAGGGAGGAAATGCAGTAAGCGTCGGAGTTGGGATTCAAACTCACAACACTGCGGCCGGCTGCTCCACGAGCCTGGCATACGTGTGCTGTGCCTTAACCACTCAACCACCGGGCAGCATGGCACATCTTGATTTTAAAAAGATTGTCCACATGACAACTTTTGAAACTTTTATACGACTGACCACTCCTAGACCAATGAAGGATTGCACCAACGTGCATTGGACAAATCCATTTGTATTTGACAAATGATTTAGCCCAGTGTAAAACATGGTTGCTATATAACAGCTATGGCAGGGTTCCCATGGGGTTTTAAAAAGTATATCTATTTTTTTCCCTAGACGGGATGTAGGAACCCTGTATGGTTACAATCATGAAGTCAATATAATTAAAGTAACAAATTGCTAAACTTTGATCTATATATCGTAATCAAATGAGTAGTCAAACCTGTCGGGGCATTTCCACCAGTCCTACATGACTCTACTCTACTCTACTCGGCCCTGGTTTGAAGCATTTCCACCAGTCCTACATGACTCTACTCTACTCGGCCCTGGTTTGGAGCATTTCCACCAGTCCTACATGACTCTACTCTACTCGGCCCTGGTTTGGAGCATTTCCACCAGTCCTTCCATGACTCTACTCTACTCTACTCGGCCCTGGTTTGGAGCCATTTCCACCAGTCTTCCAATGACTCTACTCTACCTCTACTCCGCCCTGGTTTGGAGAGATTTCCACCAGTCCTCTCATGACTCTACTTACTCTACTCGGCCCTGGTTTGAGCACTTCCACCCAGTCCATACATGACTCTACTTCTACTTCGGCCCTGGTTTGAGCATTTCCACCAGTCTTCCATGGACTCTACTCTTACTCTACTCGGCCCTGGTTTGGAGCATTCCACCAGTCCTTCCATGACTCTACTCTACTCTACTCGGCCCTGGTTTGGATTTCCACCAGTCCTACATGACTCTACTCTACTCTACTCGGCCCTGGTTTTGGAGCATTTCCACCAGTCCTTACCATGATCTACTCTACTCTACTCGGCCCTGGTTTGAAGCATTCTCCACCAGGTCCTTTTCCAATGACTCGTACTCTACTCTACTCGGCCCTGGTTTGGAGCATTTCCACCAGTCCTTACATGACTCTACTCTACTCTACTCGGCCCTGGTTTGGAGCATTTCCACCAGTCCTTCTTAACCTGTATCGGATACCTTTTAATACCTGCTTAGCTCAGGTTCTAACCATGCCAAACAGCTTCTCCCCCCAACCCAGTTATTCCGTCTCTTTGCATTGGGGGCTATGCTAGCAAATGTATATCAATTTTTTACAATATATTTTTGTCACAATTAAAGTATGGGAAAGGAGTAAGTTAAGGCTAGAGCTTCATTAGCGGTTAGCTAATCAGCTGAACTGCATGGTGAAAAACAAAAAACACATCCAAGCAGTCACTAAACTGTTCAAACTGACACTGATTGGACAGAGGATACACATATAAATAATACGGCGTTTGATACTTATGCTATCGATCACTGGACAACTCAGCTAGTCTGTAAAGATTTGTACTTCGGAGTGGTCGCCTGTATTTTTTCTTATATCCATTAGCATTACTCTGTAAAAATGCTAATTATGAATAATCCAGAGGGTGTCAACTGGTACAACCCCTTTTAGATAATAATTAGCATGTACAACTGTCATCTGAACAAAAGGCTAACTGATTTTATAGTCTACATGACAGGTTAGACAACACATTTCACTCAAACGTAGTGAACACAATTATATTTCAGATTTCACTAAACATTTGGCCTATTTGACCCCAGTTTGACCATTTTTGTAAAATGATCAGCGAATATGACATCGGTAGAGGTAATTCCACAACTGTAACCTAGCAACCAGACTGTAAACAAGAGCCAAAATCCATGGAAACACAACCTGGCCAAGAAGGGCTGAGTAGAGTATTGTAATACTGTCGTGTCCTTGAGCAATACCATACTTGGACCGCAAACATCATCACCATTAATCATAACTACCATTGCTCAAATAGAAGTAAAGAAATGCCTTGGTGAGTAAATACTTCATTTCTATGCAATATGCAGACGCGTTCATTTGGTCCTTGTGTTTGTACTATCGTTAAAAGCCTTTTCAAATTGCTGCGCTTTCTTCTCTCTATCTGTTTGAAAATGTGCTTTGTGAAGAAGGGCCACACTGAAGGCGTTTGAATCCACTGCTTTTTAGAGCCACAATGGCCTCTGGTGATTAGCTCGCGCTTTACGAAACGGCTAATATTCTGCTGTAGGTTTCTTCCCCTAACCACTCTGAAAGTCCGCCGCTTCCTTGATAAGAAGGGGGAAAAAGTTTCTGCCAAAAAGTTAGCAACGAAAGATTTCAGTCGAATAACTTTTCAAATTTATTTTCAAATTAATCCCAGCACTGCTAGTAAAGCCAATATTTTGCGGGGCTAAATAGTTTCCAAAGTCTCTCGATTATGAACTGTGAAGTTAGGAAACATAAAAGTCCAGTAATGAGAGTGTAAGTTTTGCTTTTCTATTTTCAGCAGCAGGCAACTAGACAACAAAATAATTAAATCTGATTATTAAAGCCATGGGAAAAGAAAAGAAAGAAATGTTTTATATTATCTAAATCAATAATAGTGGTAGATGACTAGAAAACACACCTGCTGATTCATTTCTCCTTGGTTGTTTCAGATGAGGACATGCTCACAAAGGAAGCGCTTATATAACAACACTGTCATACTCTGGTCAGCCTCAGCAGTGTTCTGAGTGAGCCACAGCTAGAATTAACCAATTATAGCAACGTCTGAACTTTCAGAAGAAGCAGATGACTTTATCTACCTCTTCAAGGCAATATAAAGATGCTGGGTTTCAGGGTGTGTTCACAATACATCTGAATCAGGATCCGTTTGCCTGGATAGTCGGGTTTGTTTGGGTAATTGTGAACGTGCAATCGAACTCTGATCCGGACCAACGAAGCGAATTCTGATCCAGTTGGAAAGGTGTGTGGAAAAATTGTGAACGCAAACGAACCAGAGACAAAACCGTGACGTGAGACACACTGAGACACACGTGAGGCTCAGAATCCAAACAAACTGTGAGATCGATAACGGGACAAATGGCACGTGAAAGTAACAAGAGCAAGTCAAAGTCTGATTTAATTATAATTACTGATGATCACGCGGCAATATATCACTGTTTCTAATGATTATACTTACAAAAATAGCAATGTTTTAAAGCTAAATTGAACCAACATAAACAATAACTTTTACATTAAATAACCTTAATGTGGGCAATCCTCTCAGCTCCTCCCCTCCTGACGCTCACACTGAGCCGCTCAGGTGGGGCAGGTTGTGAAGAATGAAGCTCCAAGGTTTCTCAATTCTCCATCCTCGCATCCTTCTGTCCTCGATTCCTCAAATCTCTACAAAAAATGGGTGAAGCAATCCCAGCCGCAGAGGAGACACAGCGAGGGGAGAGGGGACACAGCGAGGAGAGGAGACATAGTGAGGAGAGAGGAGACACAGTGAGGGGAGGTG
The DNA here is from genome assembly GCA_015082035.1 of Chaenogobius annularis. Lineage (NCBI taxonomy): Eukaryota > Metazoa > Chordata > Actinopteri > Gobiiformes > Gobiidae > Chaenogobius > Chaenogobius annularis. The sequence continues at coordinate 13,056 of BJKM01001211.1, read as the reverse complement.
ACATAGTGAGGAGAGGAGACAGAGTGAGGAGAGAGGAGACACAGCGAGGCAGGAGGAGACACAGCGAGGAGGGAGTAGACACAGCGGGGGGAAAGGAGACACAGCAAGGAGAGGAGACATAGTGAGGAGAGGAGACGTAGTGAGGAGAGGAAACACCAGTGGAGGAGAGGAGACATTAGTGAGGAGAGGAGACGTAGTGAGGAGAGGAAAACACAGTGAGGAGGGAGGAGGACACAGCGGGGGAAAGGAGACACAGCAAGGAGAGGAGACATAGTGAGGAGAGGAGACGTAGTGAGGAGAGGAAACACAGTGAGGAGAGGTGACATAGTGAGGAGAGGAGACAGAGTGAGGAGAGAGGAGACACAGTGAGGAGGGAGGAGACACAGCGGGGGAAAGGAGACACAGCAAGGGAGAGAACATAGTGAGAGAGGAGACGTAGTGAGGAGAGGAAAACACAGTGAGGAGAGGTGACATAGTGAGAGAGGAGACAGAGTGAGGAGAGAGGAGACACAGTGAGGAGGAGGAGACACAGCGAGGGGAGGAGACATAGTGAGGGGAGAGGAGACACAGTGAGGAGAGGAGACATAGTGAGGAGAGGAGACGTAGTGAGGAGAGGAGACAGTGAGAAGAGGTGACATAGTGAGGAGAGGAGACATAGTGAGGAGACAGGAGACACAGTGAGGAGAGGTCACAGAGTGAGGAGAGAGGAGACACAGCGAGGCAGGAGGAGACACACCGAGGAGGGAGGAGACACAGTGAGGAGAGAGGAGACACAGCGAGGCAGGAGGAGACAAGCTTCCTGAGGTGCTGCTTGACCAAAACGACCTGCAGTGAGACTTTACTGAGGCTTATGTTATTATGATTATTATTATTATTATTATTATTATTATTATTATTATTTTGTCGCTTCAGTTTGTATTGTGACTACGATCTTAATGTTGTCACTATACCAACATTTCAAACTTGATTTTGACTAGAAAAGGCAGTAAAGCAGTGCGGTTGGACATGCAACATTCTAGCATGTTTAAAAATGTCTTCAATAGCGCTCGCTATGTCCTCAGCAGTGTCCTTGGTGTGAAAAACATCATTTTGGAGTTGGACAGTCCATCTGCCGGTGGCTGCTGACAGCACCAGTGTTTGCCGTACAGATTACTCACCGCCTCATTCACTAATGTCACAGACGCCTTCCAATTATAGGACGAACAGAACAAACCGTGCCTCAACTTCACCCAAGCAACGCCAAGTGAAAACTGTTGGTAGAACTTGAATTCCACGATTTGTAGTGTTTTTTGTTTAATTGTTGTTTTGGGTAGTTCTATTGAAGTAATGGTAAAAAGTAGTGTTTGATCAGATTTCAGATGAATCAGACTTTTGAAATATGAGTAATCACAATTTATCGCATCGTGCAATTATTTGACAGCCATAGTAAAATACATAGTAGATATAATAGTATGAGTAGTGTTATGTGAAAACACCATGTACTATCATCCAAAGGGTTTATTTTTGTAAACGGGGTCGCCTCTCCACAGATATGACCTGCCTGTCCCCATTGATTTAATCGAATACTTTGGAACATTCTAGGCAAAGCTATAACATTTTCAGAGAGACAATTAGTTGGCGCACTAGCAAAGGTACGTTGCTTAACTTTTTTGTGATTTAAATAAGTATATATTACTGAAGAAATCAAATGAAGGCTAAGTTGTGCACAAATATCTCTAGAAAACAATGCAACTCTGAACTATCGACACGAAAACAAATCTTAAGGTAAACTTTTCCACATCTAGTCCCTCTGAAACGTATGTGCTGTTCCGTAAAGAACTCATCCCGACTGCTTTCGCTCAATGTTTGCCTTCTTTGTTGACTTTCTGGGTTGCGTTGGAATCAAGTCGATCAAAACACAATACAGCGCAGAACATCCATGCATCCAGGGATTTTTGTTCAATGTTTGTTCCAGAGCAAGAACATTTAAGACGTGTCCTCTGGGGGTGAGCAGCCAAAGACCGAGATGCTCCAGGCAGTTCAATGAAGGCAGAGAATCTCAGCGTAGGTTCACTCATTCGTTCATTTGTAACACACTACAGAGTTTGAGTTGAAGGTTTAACTCGGGGTGTCTTACTCACGCCTATCGATGCCATGAAGTCAATTTGTGTTGAGATTATTGAGAGCAGAAACATCACAATCGTAATTAAAAAAAAGGTTGTGAAATCAGTAAAAGTTCCCTTATAGCATATATTACTTGCGGTCTATCAGTCAGGTGTCAGGAATTGGTTTTACCACTCCATCTTCTGGCAGCAGAGGGAATTACCATGGTGAAACAAACAAAATCTAGCTTGCTCCTGACATGCGAAAACAAGCATGCAGTTGTAATTAACGTGATTCGTTGGCATAAATCTGAGTCTGGAGACGATCTGTTAGACCTTTTGAAATGTTGCTTTGGAGATATGCAAAATTAGATTCTAAAGTGTATTGTCTATCATTAAAAACTATGAAAAATGACCTCAGAGTCAGAAACGTCGTATGTAATCTCCCAAACAATAGTATAAAGTTATATCTCTGCGCTGCTCTGGATCATTTTATGGTTCATTCACATTTTGTGCGATACTTGATCTGCAACCAAAACATTTTACTGGCAATATCGTCTGCATATCGTTATTATCGTTTCTACACCACACTGAAACGCTCGCTAGGAATAGAACCTTCTGGACCACTCAGCCACCTTGCCTTTGACTTCTGCGTGTGTGCGGAACTCTTACCCTTGCTTTCCCGGCTGCTCTTCCCAGTTTTATTCTGCTGCCATGCGGAAAACTTCCCAAACTGCGCTCCATTTGTCCCAAGGTGCCCCTCAGGCAGGAGTGTAGGGACAGTGCACCGAGAAGAGAGAAAAGTTCAGGGGAAAGGGCGCTGCTTCCAATCTGGCCATGGAGGGGAAAAAAACCAAAAACAGTCTGCTGTGACGGGCCCGAGCTGGAGGGCGCTGTGGACGATCACGCTCCAGATGGCGAGGAGAGGTAGCACTTCCAAATATTAATTACGGCGCGCTCGTGTGCTCCTCACGGCAGGCGCATCAGAAGGCGAGAGCAAACAATGGTCTGAGATTATTAAATACAACCGCGTGTAAAAGACGATATATAATGACAAACTGACCTTTAACCGGGGTATAATGTTGTTCTTTGGTCCTCAACATATCTGTCGTTGTGTTGTGTTTCATTTATACATCTGCGGAGCTATAAATGTGTGCAGTGTGCAACATTCTACATAGTTATGATGTTACACTCAGTAAAAAATCAACTGCTACTAAAGCAGATGCACAAACTTTAGTATGTGCCAAATATCTTAGAAAAGTAAATACATTTCTGCTCTGTTTTAGTAAAATGCTTTATTTACAAGTGAATGTTCATGTAACGGTTCTGGTGGGAGGGTCCATTTTCTGCTTGTCTCCATGGATATGTTATTTAATTGCAGGCATCAAGTAGGGCTTAACAATTTTGGAACAATATCTAACTGCATTTTTTTCTGACGAACATTGTGATTTGTGCTTTGTATTGATAGGAGGATTCCAAATTCACAAACTAATAATAAACGAATACAGGAAGTGTGAAGAGGTCTAAAGTACATAGTTTGCAGTTTATTTTTTTTTGGGATAATAAGACAAGATAATTAGTTAAATAATTGCAGTCCTTACGATTTGCTAATTGCGCTTAATAATTGTATTTAAACTGCGATCTCGGCTTGATTGCGATTGAACTCGCAACCCTACCATCTTGCATCTATTTCATCGTGGGTGTTTTCATTGGTATTTTGGCCTTACAACCAAAACAAAATTAAAAAAAAAAAAATGTTTTAAATGAGAAAAACTTTGACTTTGCTAGCTAACAAAAACATAAAGAACTACAGAACATATAATGCACATTGGAAATAAATGACGGAAAAAGTAACATTAAACATTACAAAACAGCTGTATTGATCCACAAGGGAAATGCCACTCGCGAAGTGGCAGAATCGCGGCAGTACTGTGAGGTGAGACGACATTGTTGTTACATTTTTTTACAACCAAAAAAGTCTAACCCTGTATTTTCAGACTGTCTTCATCTACAGAGCTGAAAAAGCTTGCCGCGAAATCACATCTCTACAAACCTGATGTCCGCGCACCTTCCCCAGGCTCATTTCAAATTGCCTTCACAACAACGCATCTCAACATCGAGGCTAGGAGGGAGCGCTATTTCATTTTCGCTCACATAATTGCTCTGATATTCATTGGACAAAAGGCAGCTAAGTTCATTTGCGGTATCAGCATTGACAAACATCCAAAGGATTGCATTGCACACTTCATTTTTTTTCTTTTCTCCTGGCTGATTTTTTATTTATATCCCATGCAGTTTTAATAGGGATCATCTCCACGTCAAGGGTAAACCTGATATCACAGCGCGGATTGTTGGAGCGGGGCCTATTCACTATATTTACAGAGCGTAGTACTAATTAAAAGATTCCTTTACACATTAGAAGACAGGAAAAAGGATGGCTCTTGTTGCAGTCGGCTAATCTCCCAAACCGTGCCTCTCCATTCAAATGATCAATCTCGGAACGGAAAGTTGGTGTCAAGAAGGAGAAACCAAAAAATATGTATCGTACGGTGACAGTTATAAAACAGAAATACAATTACAAAGCTATTAGAGCCAAATGATTGTCTTTATTTCGTATTTCAATGTTGACGAGCCTGGAAAGTCCAAAATGATGTCTCTGTATTTTTTAAACACTGTCATCTCCGCCGGGTTAGACGGACGTGATTGACAAGTGGATTAGCCGCGCATTGTCTGTTTGTATCAAAATAAATATGGCCGCTTCTGAGGAAAAAAAATGTACACAGGGGACTAAAGAACATTGCAGATTTTGATAAGCAAAACACAAAATTGTAAGAGAAGAATGAGACACAATTGAAAACCTATTTTACTTTCTTTGCGTTTTTTTTACTGATACAGAGATATATTATACATTAAATGATGTGTCTTATGCTCATTGGTTACCACGGAGCTGATTAGTCTTTAAAACCTGTATTTATTTATTATTTTTTTTAAAGTTTATGGAAGAGGTAATGGGAAAACATTGCGGCGGGTGGTCACTCCATACTGTTAGTCAGCAAGAAGATCGGTTTTCATTTGTAAGGTCTATGTTGTGGCGACTGCTGGTGAAATGAGGGGTGAAGCACTTGAAATGAGGTTACAGACATTAGCAGTAAGGGTTAGGCATGAGTCACATACACCACCAACTCCCGGGTTTGAGTGCGGCGTTTGCATGTTGTCCCTGCGTCTGGGTGGGTTTCCGGACTATACACGATAACCAACGATTAATCGACTCATTGTGACTAGTTGACTATAAAAAATAATTGTTGTATATTGATAATCGTAATCTTCTACTACTATGCAGACCCTAAAACACATATGTAAATACCTTTTTATGACCAAGACAGAGGCATTATTATATCAAAATGTCAAAAAATAATGAACTATTTTGGATTTTCCTCAAAGATACACTTTAGTTGTGAATATTCTCTATCTAGAAGCCTTCAGTCATCATATTTCAACCTTTATTTGAATGATGATGTATTAAAAACTTTTTTTAAAACCGCTGGCAAGTCGCGTTCTAAGATAAGTGTTAATTGTAGCATTATTCATATACCCACACACCAGATTCCTAGGCAAGGTGGGTGAAGTGTCTTGCCCAAAGACACAACAACAGCTGCACTATGTATTCCCAGCACTAACCAGGCCCAATTGTGCGTAGCTTCCAAGATTCTCAAAGTGACAAAGCCGCAAAACTAAAAAAGAAATCAGTTTGTGTATTCTGTAACCTTTCATCTCCGTCCCCCGGTCCACCTTGTGAGTCCTGGCCTTTGTCTGGCTCTACACATCCCTCATTCTTCTCTTCAGACAGAGCAGTGGTGGTAGACACTCCTATTAGCCGGCTGCAGAGCGCTGTATCTGCGCACAGAAGATAGGTCTGAGAAGCCAGCCGGACCCTTTGGAAATCCTGTTTGCTGTAATGGGGCCCACGGGCTTTGTCATACATGATATATATCAAATTAATTGTCACAAGCAGCTGCTGGCCAAGACAAACCCCACACATCATTGGCACGGTGGAGAGGAAAAGAATTGTCGAAGTGAACCAGTGGAGGCAGAACTTGTAGAACAACTTTTTCGCAATTAGGTCAGTTTTAGGAAGGAAATAACTAAAACCTCCAGCATTTTGAGCAGGGGTCTTGATATGTGAGCAGCTGATGTCACCCAAACATGACAAGTGTTTTCTTCATTAATAAACCCTGAATAGTGCAAAGTTATACTTTTTAATCATGGGGTCGAGCTCACCAATACTCAAGGCGCTTAGTAATGTCAACTTTGTGGCTGAGATGTTTCTAAATCTAGAGTAAAAAAAGAAATCTGAAATGTTTGCATTTATTTAACATCTTTGCACCGCTACACTGCATTTTAACATATTTATTAATGATGCATTAGGTTTGGATAATGTCAGATGCATCATGTACCGGAAATACACTGTTTTTGATCTTCACATGAGAGCAGTGCGTCATGAACAGGAAACATCAGATGCTAATGTGTGTTCAAGTTACCATCACTGGAAGAACATCAAGATCAAGTCAGCATATGGTTAGAAATGATTATTTTCCGTTGATATCTTCTTTTGGCTGCGCTCTCTCTTGTCCAATCATCTCACTCAAAAGTGTTCTGGGAGTGAGAAGCGAGGCAGACCGCTTTGGAAGCTAGTCCTTCTCAGGGTCCACTTTAAATAACTGAAATGGCCTGGCACGGTTCACTTAACAGTGGAGACACTTTGGAACCATTCCGTGGCTTAAGTCACTTTTTGGTGGAGGGTGCACTACCATATCTCCAATGAGATCTTATTGCTTATTTCCTTTTAGTAGTTCCTTTTAGTAGACTCACCAGTTGGTGAGATGAACCAGTGGAAAACACAAACTTTTTTGAACAAAAGCTTCTGAAGAGGTGTAACTCAGCAAAGTTAACCTGTTTTTTTTTTCATCCAAGCAAAATATAAAGGCATGGAGTGAAAATGAAAAGTAACTTTCCTATGTGTGCACAATCTCGCTGCATTTTATATCACGAGTCCATTGTCCCATCCCTAATATTTGGGTGAATTTGGTTTGATTGTGGATAAATATCAGCAGTTGCCATTCTCCTGCCATTTCTTAGGCTGGTTCGAAACGCAGCGTCTTTCTCATTTAAAGCGTGTGACTCTCTGGAAGTGGGACGTCACCTGCATGATTCATGAAGGAGTACATACTGTATATACAACATCATTGAACGTGGTCATGACTTTCTTTGGTGAAAGAACTGTTTTTTTGCAATTTCTGTGCCTCCTGAGGTTTGAAACTGGGACCTGCTGATCCTCAGGCAGATGTTCTACGTCTACACCAGCCAATACAGGCTCTTATCACACTTCGGTGGATCCCTGATTATCATACAGGGAGCCCAGGGCCATAGAGAACACGGTGAACAAAGTGACAGCAAAAGAGAAGACAAGCCTGCACAACTGCATTTCATCAAAAACGTTTCAATCCAAATGGATCTTCCTCAGGTCAAGGAGGCAAAAGTGATCCCATTGGCCGCTGGACACCACATGACCTGGATTTAAAGGCTTTCAGTTTATTGCGACATCTAGTGGCAAAACTACTATTCTGCCCCAGAACAAAAACTATTTTTGTATTATATTTATGTGTTAAATAACCAAAAATGTGTATATATTTCCCCCAAAATATATGTATTTTTTAACATACATAAAAACCTTAACAGAAAAAGATGCATTACAATACAACCAAATCAAAACACATATAAACATTATGAAACTACACAACAAACACCAACTCCTGCGTGAACCTCAGACCAAAACAAAAGTTCCAATATGCCAGCACAACGCCGTCCTTTGTCATCTCTAGCTACAGTTAACGTGTAAAAGTACCACTTACCCCTATTGCAGAAAATAACGTAATTCCACATTTTCGTTTCTGGCCCTGCAGCAGCCTTTCTGAAACGTTCCCGACCTCGAGGAACTCCAAACTCCTCGTGCAAACCTCCAAACAGCTCCGCTTGTGCTTGCTCTCGCGTACATTAGCAGAATGTCCCTCTTCTACACACTCCTGAATGATGCGCTAATGCTCGGGGAGGTTGCTAAGCTGGTTACCTCTAGTCGGACTAATTAACCCCCGGAGGTTTATCAGGAGCACGGGGCGGCCATTTCCAAAGGTCTACTGGGCACAATCAGCTCCGTAGACTCTGCATTGTATATGGCGTAAAAGTGTTGGAGTAAACACATTGTCTGTCCCCGGGGATCGCATAAAAGCCAAAGACAGAGGAATGGAGAGTCTTTTAAATGAACTCCTCCAGGACTCACCACATACACATCGGCAGCAGAGGGGAGCAGAGCCGCCCAACCAGAGGCGCAAGACTGGAAATGTGTGAAGATTTTTGTCATTGTCTACGTAGAGGTAGGTACGTAGTGGTTGGGGGTCGCAACGCATGAGCTGGGGGTCATGAGATGATTTCATAGTGTAATTTTCAAATGATGATGAACATTTGAATCTGATTGGTTGATGCGTCACAACCACCGGAACAAGCTGAGAAATCAAACTGTTGTTAAATCCAGTCAGAGAAAAGCTCAGACTTCATGCCGAAGAACAAAACAGTCTGTAAATCTGCTTAAATAGGCCAAAGTGCGTCTGTCGGGGGCGCCACGTTGGTTTAGGTTCGTCCCTTTGACTTCTGCTCAAACTTCAATGCTGCTCTGTGATTGGTCAAGTCCACGGCGGCCGGGCTCAAAACGAACAGCGCGAGCCCGACCAGATGGATTCTCAAGATTTTGTGAAAGAAATATCACAAGAATTCCTCTGGCTGGTCCGGTTATAAAACAAAATACTTTTTCAAACATATTTTTACATAGAGCATCTTCACGATATCGACATTTTGAGAAATTCATAACATTTCATTTTTACAGAGGCAGTGTTTTCACTCAGGTACTTAAAAATAGGCGCACTTTTGAAGTCATTAAAACTGTTCTGGCATTAGATTTGTATTTTGCATAACTGTACTCGGAGTTGATTACACCGAGTGACTGATGAAGTAAATTAATGAATAATTTGAAGCTGCTTTCAGTTTTTCTTGAGCAGTGATTTAGAGATATCTGTAATTGATGAAGCTAAAATTTAGTCAAACTTCAACTATGCAACTTTTCTGCTGCAGAGATGAGTCAACCGCTCGTATTTATGATGCTATTGCTTTGCCTGAAAAGTTCAGAGGATGGCTTAAAATGTGTCGGACATTTGTTCAATTACAGACGTTATAGACGAAGCAGGAAGTGTGCTGTTAGCATGCTAATATCTGTTATCTTTAGCTTGACCGTAAACTTTGTGCTGCTCTCTGAAAGTTGTGGAACGCGCTTATAAACTCATTGTGGTGAATATTTAGAATGCTCAGAATGTATCGAAGTGTTAAATAAATTAGTCCACATTCTTTAAGAAAAGAAAAAACAAGCAATTGACTCCCAAAATTAATATGTAAACTAAGCTTTTGATTTTTGCAATATTTCAATTAAAAAAAAAATTATAATAATTGAAAACACACAAAAAAAACGTGCTTCTTCCTACTTTCCCTTTCAATTTAATACATTGCACGATATAAAAAAATGCAACAATAATGTTTTGTGTTTTGTTTTACGCTAACAATATTATTGCAAATGTTTTTTTTATATACTTTATCAATTCAGAAATACTATAATTACTAGTTAATTTACTAAAGTCCTGCCCTACATTGCTCATCCAAATGAAGATCAACCAATTTACACTTCAACTAATGCTGTAAATACAACACATGTTCTCTGCTTTCATCACAGATTGTTAACAGTTCCGATCCTTTCTAGGTTGATTTCACGGCTTCCAGTGCGCTCATTATTATCTACAACACCAACTCAAATGTATCTTAAAAAACGCAGCCACATTTTATTTTTTATTTTTTTAATCAGATCCTTGTTTTATGTGAATCGTTTCGGGTGAGATTAGCCATAGCATAAGATTTTCCAACAGTAAAATATAGTATGGTGTGGTGTGTGTGTGTATCTCCCAAAATGATGTATTAAAATGTTATGTTCATTTTATTTATTTTTATTTATTTAATTTTTTCTACAGGGAAAAAATATATATAAAAAATTAATATAAAAAGGCCTGACTCATTTAAGGGGACATATTATGCTAAATCAACTTAACTTGTTACGACAGTGTTTCCTCATCATTGCATTTGTATTTTGATTGATTCCTGCATGTTTGAGTTAATCCTGTATTGTCCTGCAACTGAGACTCCAGTGCTCAGAAAATTCCTGGTTTCACCGCAGAGTCCTCAAATAAGGACACATCATTCAAGAGTGTTATTGGTTTGTACAAGTTTTAAAATGAGTTTCAAAGATATGGAATGTTGTGGATCGTATGGAAGATGGTGTTGTCGGTGGATTGTGAGCTCTGCCCTACTTTCTAATCCCTCAAAGGTGTCCTCCGCTCACTTCACTCGGTCTTCTGTTGGCTCTGGCACTTGGATTGTTATCACACACTGCAATGTTCTGCTCGTGCCAAGCTTCAGAGCCGTCCTATCCACCAGGGATCCCAAAAGTACGGTGAAATCTACCACAGAGTTTAAAGGACGCATCCAGTCATGCAAAAAAAAAACAAAAAAGCAAAAAATTTGAGAACACATTTTTTTTTGCTCCTCATATAAAAATAGCATTTCAGCACAGAGACCGTAGAACGCATGCAATTATAACTTTTGATGCCACTCGACACAAAATCCTTTTCACCAAATTTGAGCTTATTCCGGTAAATGTCCGAGGAGGAATTTGATAAAGGTACGACATGCACAAAAACTGCTAAGTCATGCTAAGCAAATATTGATCCAATATGGCCGACATCTGTTTGGGTGAACTGCATTGTGGTATTATTATACCACATCATATTTTTTACCTCTATTGCATTGCAAATTGCATGCAAAAATGTCATGATTCTAAGATCCATTTTGTTGCATTGTTACTATCTCGCAATGTAAAAAAAAAAATTTGTAGGGCCACTTTTATTGAATTTTGGAAATGTAAAAAGACCAAAAGTTACAGGTCAATTTTCATCACTGTTCACTGGGGAAAAGGGAGGGGGGGGTTGGTCCCAAAAAATTTGAAAAAATAATATATATTTCGATACAAAAACAATGTTTCTTAAATATCATAAACTATACATTTTTTGTGAAGCATTTCAAAGTCATTGTGTGGGTCCCTGGTTATTGATGATGATTTCAAGTGGGCTCCACCCACTGTGTCTTATTTGCCCTCTGGACAATAATAATGTTTGATTTTTGTATTAAAAATTGGTATTGCATTGGTGAGCGACACACAAGCGCTTTATGTGCGGATGCAACCAAAGACTTGAATTCCTACGCATTTTTCGCAATACAAACACCGGTGATTAAGATAGATACGTTTAACGCCATACCAAAGTTACAAAGTACAACTTTAAAGACCTTATCTACTATTTACACCTGTAAGTCTTTTTTGCTTTGACATGAAACAGCTTAAGTAAAAAATATATGAAGAATCCATGGCCCGAGGATGAAGTCCTTGTAACAGATGTTGCGGCTATATCAAATTAAAGCAAGTAACACAACTGGCTTATAAGTAAACAACCGCAGGATTCCTAAAACTAACCATATGTTTTTGTGCCTCTGGCTTTTGCACAGATCCTAAATGTGTTTTTTTTTCTTTTATTTCGTCAGAGGCGAAATATATTAGCCGCAGCTGTCTTTAAAATAATATTTTTGGCGTGAAGCAAAGACAAAAAATGAAGGTATTGTCAGAGTAAAAGAGATTGCTTAAAAAAAGTCATCTTAAAAAAGAAAAAACTTTGGCTTGAACATGACAAGGTTTAATGAATTATGAATAGTATTTTACATTTTAGAGTGCACTTGGCTCTCTCAGATGAGGAACCAATTTGTGATTTATCAGAAATGCCCAAACATATACCAACAACGCAAAATCAACCTAAACAACTTTTTTTTTGCAAATGAGTATTTAAATTTTAAAGTATTTGGCCCAGGATTGTCGGCCCACCCTTACTGAGTGTTTTGTCCTGTGGTTTTGACTGAGGTTAACGAAGCACTGCAGACTGCAAAACAATGGACTTCAGAACTATAGATTTGGGCTTCAAAAACTCCTCCCAAGGACACAATAATTGGATATTTTTTCGACTAAGCAGAAGGAAAGAAGGCCCATACAAAGAAATGTATGACACAAACTGTCCAACAATCAAGTACTGGACAGAAATGTGAACTAATATGACTTTTAAACACATACTATTAGTTATTTTCGCATGTGAAGATGTAGCTAGCGCAGTGGCATTTACGTTTTGGCACTGTGATTATTGAACGTTGAAATCTCCGCCCCTGAATACTCTTGGAACGCGAGCGACTATTTCAATTTAACGCCGTGATGCCCCCTTCCGTGTTAACTCTTTGCTTCAGATGGAAAAAATCCGAAGTCTTATTCCACTGAGACAGACCGATGGTTGTTGCGCAAAAGTTTTCGTAAAGTTGCACTATGTGACTTTACTGCGGAGATTTGATTGCTATGCTTTCCTCAGTCCCACATTCTGCCTTAAATGCGTCCAAAGTATTCGACAGGTGTACCTAAAATACATATCGTGCATAGTTTAATTTATTGGTATGCACATCAAACCATGCAGATTAAGTGGGAAACTGCATCATTTAGAGTCGGCAAGGAATTCTGTCCCCAGTTTTATTTACTGTATTTGAATGAATTGTCAAAAAAGCTCAAAGCATGTAAAACTGGTTGTAGGGCTGTACATCTTGTCCTGACTCCTTTAATGAAAGCAGACGAGCACCGCTGGCCCATAGTATCTACTCAAAACTCAGATTATGGTGTGGAACATGACGCAAGTACAATGCAACTAAGTATGGTCTGTTGGACCAAAGCGAACAAGTACATGAATTA
>BJKM01001210.1:27500-77225 GCA_015082035.1 Chaenogobius annularis | reverse complement strand
CCGCCGTTTCGCAACGATAGTCCGAGACCTCCGGAACCCCCGACGTTTTTTTACTCACAGCCAACGTGGTTATTTTTCCAGGTTACGCACTGGCATTCTTCTTGCCAAAATCCCGATTTATGAGCGAATTATGAGTGGCGTTTCTTCGTACTTTTTTTTGTTTGGGTCTATTGAGTTCTTGGACACTTCCGAGTTTTAGGACTCTTCGACATTTGGTTTCCTCAACACACGGACATCTTTTTAAAGGCGACAACGGCGATCAAGTCGACCGTCCGCGATCCCTAAGTCGGTATGAGTGATAAATGTGAGCGCGGCTGCAGCGTACCTCCATTTTCTCCTTTTAAATGTCACAAACAAACTAAATATTTTAAGTTCTCGTCCTTTATGTTTGTTATTGGACTATACCAGATCTTCTTCCATGGGTTTTCGCCAGTCGCTATAACCTCTACATACACGAAACGCCAGAATTAAATGGCCACTCCTCCTCCACCTGTTGCCCCAAACTTGTCCAAGTTGTTAATTAGTATTGAGCATAATATAATTTACATTTTTGACATTTCAGCTCCCGCGTTGCTGCCGCTGCTGGTGCGTACGGGCCGATGAACCTCCCCGTGTAATTAATGGAACCTATAACGTGATTCTGTAAATAGCCTCTCCGCCTCCCGAGCCGACAGCACATCACTAACAAGGCCGTAACGAGGGGGGCTCTCATGCAGCAAAGACATGCGCGATCAATGTCGGAGACGAGCGCGGACAGATGGAAGGGGGCCGACGTGGGCCGACGGGGGCTGACGGGGGCTGACGGGGGTTTTATTGGGGATCGCTGTGCTTTATTTATTTTCATGACGATGCGTAAACATGCTGAAATGACAACGCTGGAGTCGGGGGATTGTGTCAAAGTCAGGGGATGACAAAAAGTTTAAAGGTCTGTGTTAGGGCAGCGCAGCATGTCGATTTTGCGACATATTGATTGCAGTTTTGGCTAAGGCAATAATCGATATCGCGATAAACTAAATATATCACAATAACAAATAAATGTACCGTTGTAAAAATGAAACAAGGACTTTCATTACTCAGTTAAGTTAAGTTTTTTTTATCTTGGAGCAGCGTTGGACTGATACAAACTAAGGGGACTGTTCAATCGTAAGGCCGGGGGACCAAAATCGGAGCCCTGAATGCGATATAATCCGGGCCATAACCATCTGTCATATTTAAATGAAATAAATAAACAGTTCTTATTTATACAGTTAGAGATTGCTGGGTTAAGGACCTAGGTTTGGACCTGGTTTGGTCTTACTTACCCTGTTTAATTCTGACTTTAGACCATAGCGTTTGGATTCTGTAGTTAGTCCTGGTTCAGGACCTCGGCTGGTTCTAGTCTAGGTCCTAGTTTAATTCCGTTGTTGTAGTATGTATGTTGTTTGTTGTTGGTATAGCATTTTGTATGTATATTTTCACAAGACAAATTAAAAGCAGTGGAGAAGTTAATTTAATTGTATGAACTCAATTTGTTGAAAAAAACAGTGTTGAGGGGTATTTTGGGGCGTGTTCATGTAAGCACCCAGAGAAACACTCAGGCCCTGGCCGAAGAATCTGCCTTGTTGATAGAGTTGATACTATGACGAACCATAATCACATATCCATCATTTTTAATATGTTTGTTCATCCGTGTTACTTATAATTGTATGTATTTCTTCTTATTTTGGGTGTTGTTTGTGCGTTATCCGCCTGTGAACGTTAATTCTGAGGTTTGAAATATGGTTCACATTTTCCTTACAATCAGCTTTCAGAAGCATGTATCAAAGGATACTGAAACTGTGGTGATTTTTGGACACACAGTAGTGTCTATACATAAATCATTCAAGTTAATGGTTTTTTGTTTTACAAAGGTTGTGTGATGATCATTGTCGTTGCTGGAGGGCTGATGCTCGGTATATGAGGAAGTTAAGGCTATTCAGATCGTGATAATTGTGAATATGCACGGCAACGGCCCTAATGGTTACTGCGTGTTTGGAAAGCCGTGGCTGTTGCCCCCCTCAAGACGGATCAAACGTCGAGCCCGAGGGCAGACGCGGTGACGTTTCGGTGCCGGGTTCAGCGGATAAACTCTGGCGCTTTGACCCCGGCGGACAGAGATGCGATTGAAGCGAAAGAAGGGTTCTGCCGCGGAACACAAACACGGCGCTTGGTTTGACTTGATGAATGCGCGGCGTTCTCCACAAAAGATCATTATTCGTGGCTCTGGCCGTAATTACACAATACAGACAAGTCCATTAACGCGTCTCTATCTTCAGTCAACACTAATAATCCATTAACACAGTGTTCAGACAGAATCGTTTCATTTTAGAGACGCGCGCTTCATCTGCCTCTTTGTCTTCTCCCGAATCCAACGCCGGGTTGTTTTTTTTGTGTGTTCTTAATTATGAGTCGCGCCTGAGGCTGTGGGAGTGTTAAAGGCGTAAAAATAGCCTCGTTTTGTAGGCGACTTGTTGGGAAAATGTGTGAAAATGGAGGTAAACAAAACATCGACGACAGTTTTTTAAAAGTTTGGCTTGAAACACAAAACTTAACGCCGGGAATGAAGTTGTGGCGATGGAGACGAGGCCACGTCTAGAGTTTGGGGCGTTCCATAAGCGGTTCCACTGTCAGACTGTAGATTTGTGGAGCTGGTTTTACAGGGTCGCGACGTTGCAAAGGCTCGTAGCCACGACGACGAGCCAATTTCGAGTAAACGATGAAAAGGTTCAACATTTGCGCTTCTTGAATCCGGATGTTTTTCGCTCTCAAACACTGGATCTCCCTTGACGTCGTAGAGCTTTTGGGATCGAACGGTACAAGCAGAATCGTTTGTTTGTTGACACGCGCGGAACGTCCGAAGAGACGCATGAAACGGAACGAGCAGAACAACAAAGGCTCAGAACAACCAAAAGTGCTCCGGAAAAGTGCACAGAAGCGCTTTGAAGTCAAGTTAAGGGTCGACTTTATCGTCCGACGTTCGGCAGAAATATCCCCAACACAACATCTGCTCCAAAACATGACAAAAACTCGACCAACACGACAAAAGGACAGATCCCGCATTTGGCCGACATTTGGGCCGGATAACGGTCGTTTTAACTGAAACTTCTCCTCGCTGAAACGACCCTGCGCGCTCGAAAAATGATTATCGCACCGTCAAATTCTGGCAGGTGAAGCGCTCCGACCCGGTGGGCCGGATCCAGCGTGTGCGCCGCTCATTAGCGCCGTAATTAAGAAGGAGGAGGCGGGGGAACAAAAAAAGGAACGGCCCAAGAAGAACATCTGCTGCAGCTGGAACCGGGTCAAATCCTGTCCGGCGCCGGCAAAATGCACACCACATCCTGAGCAGCCGGAGAACAGAACTTTGGACTCGTTTTGTGTCGATGCTGTTGTGCGAATACTGGTGCTAATGAGCGTGAACGTGAACTTGAGCGTGAGCGTGAGCGTGAGCGTGAACTTGAGCGTGAGCGTGAACTTGAGCGTGAGCGTGAAGAGAAGGCGGGACTTTCAGACGCGCTCAGGCCTTTTCGGTCGGTTCTGTCTTTGCGCCGCGTTTGGACCGGTCCGAGTGGTTCTTTTGTCCTTTCAGTGTCTCTTTTGTCGTGAGCTTTGGGCCGGATTCTGGGCGTTCGAGGTCTTTCTATCGGCGCTGAAAGAATCGAGTTTTAGTAAGTGCGCAAATAATACGAAGAAATGAACAATAAAACCTGAAAACATAAGTCATTTCCTGTTGGCCAGTCCGTGTTTCTCATCCGAGCCCCCCGCCTTGTACCCCTGTTGCCACGGCACATTAGAATACCACTGTACACACATATTGTCATCATTATCACGCTCATATTTCCTTGTTTTAATAATGTGGATGCACAGAACGTTCTTAAGGATGTAAAATCAACGAATAACATGATGTTTACCCAGACCCCCGGGGGTCCCCGATTGGCTGATTGACCTGTCAATCACGGCTACGGTGACGGAGACGCTGCTTCAGAGCCTTTTCAAAACCCTTCTTTAAAGGATAACATTGTTTTGTTTTAGTAAACGCAGAATAACGAGCAGCAGGAGTACATTGGCCCAGTGTTGATGGACATGACAAGGCACAGGCAGAACATGCAAACTCCACACAGAAAGGCCCAGGAAGTGATGGACATGACAAGGCACAGGCAGAACATGCAAACTCCACACAGAAAGGCCCAGGAAGTGATGGACATGTCAAGGCACAGGCAGAACATGCAAACTCCACACAGAAAGGCCCAGAGAGTGATGGACATGACAAGGCACAGGCAGAACATGCAAACTCCACACAGAAAGGCCCAGGAAGTGATGGACATGACAAGGCACAGGCAGAACATGCAAACTGCACACAGAAAGGCCCAGGGAGTGATGGACATGTCAAGGCACAGGCAGAACATGCAAACTCCACACAGAAAGGCCCAGGAAGTGATGGACATGACAAGGCACAGGCAGAACATGCAAACTCCACAGAAAGGCCAGGAAGTGGTGAAATCAGGGAACGTTTTTCTCCAGTGAAACGGTAAATGACTTTTCTCGCAAGTGAAACTTTCCACATGAAAAACCCTTTCAGACACTTTCCCAGGTTCCTTCAAAACTGCCAGCCGCGGATAATCTCCCTCATTCGAACCGAGCCCGCGTGGAGGTTCAAACGTGGCCCTTTGACAGGATCACGTTTTATCAGGGCGCCTCCCTCGTGCTCGTATCAGAGGAGCGGGGATATCTGCACGCCATCTTGCCCGCTCGCGCTCGCCGTCGCGCCGGAGAGAACGCGCGGGACAACGGCGGCTATTGAGTGGAAGACACAGCAGATGCGCAGAGAGATCGTTGTCGCCTCGTCGCCACGGTGACAGGTTATCGCGCGCATCCGCAGCAGGGGGAGCTCTAGTCAGGCGGAAACGGCGCCGCGCGCCTACTTTCGGATTCAAGATTGTCGACACGAGACAGGCGGAGGGAAGGGGGGAGGGATGTGGGCGGGGCGAGGGGGTAGGTGAGTCACGAGGTTTGTTGAAAGCTCCTTAAATCGCCCCTACAGGTCGGGGACGACTCACTGAACTAAAATGCCGTTAAAAATAAATATGTTTTGAATTTTGCCAAAAAATATAAAAAAATTTATGCCCAGAATAACAATTTTTTTTAGGGTTTATGATGTCATTTTCCTGTTTGTAAATTGATGACATTGACACTGACGAAATTACCCAACAAAACCCTGGGCCAAACGGCATTCTTAATCGTCACCTAATTATTTAATTTGACAAATACAAAAATCAATGTTTAGAGAGCTGTCAGAAAAGTTGCTTCTTTGTGTAAATTCTGCATAAACCCTGGTGGTGATGTCACTCTTCCTGTCCCTGGTGTGATGTCACTTCCCTAGTCATTTTCCTACAGATTTTCCATAGTTTTCTCCACAATACCTGCTCGATCGGGGTGTAAAACTATCATTTAAATGTACGACAGGTACAGAATACACCAGAATAAAGTGAAATCAGAAACGCCGTAAAAACCTTGGCGTTACGTACTGTTAGAAGTCCTGTTGGCTTCCGCCTCCCGCTCCTGCTCCTGGGCCTCCATCATTTCCCCGATGCATCGCCTCTGGCGTGCCACGGCATTAATCGCAAACGAGCGACGGGGCGGATTATCGAGCCGTCGCGTAAATCAACGACGCCGGCAGCTTTCCCCCGGCAGCGCCCTCTATATGGCATCACACAGTGTGTGCGGGGAGACGGACGCGTGTGTGCGTGTGTGCGTGTGTGCGTGGTGTCGTGTTGCGTGTGGTGTGTGTGTGTTTCTGATCGGTCGTTGAGAGCAAGGAAAAAGAGAGCAGAACGGATTTCAATTAAATGGATTCAATTCAACAATGGCAGCTGCGATCGACGTGTTCAGCGGGGTTTCGCCCTGGAGGGAGAGAAGTTGGACGGAGGCCCGGGTTTTTACTTTTATATGGTAATGGTATTTCTTTTTTTGGTTTGTTGGGGTTTTTGGTTGCGTTATCCTTGTGACGTTCTGGTTTGAATATGTTCCTTTCCTTCACATCAAAGCTTTCAGAACATTTCAAAGAGTAACTGTATTTTTGGCACACAGTAGTTCATCAAAATTAAATCATTTCAAGGTAATTGGTTTTTTGTTTCTTGTTTGGAGCGTCACTTTTATTCACTTGCGCCCATATTTGGTCAGCTCTTGCGTATCGTTATCCCTCAGAGTGTAATTGATTCCATATTGGCCAGCACATTCATAAACATTGACACTATTGATGCCCGAAAGCTCTCCCGGGTGCAGACGGAGCCTGAACAGCATTCTTCAGACTGTATTAACGCTCCTGTTGCCTTCTCCTCGAAACTGCACTGTGTGAGGTCCGCCACATGCTCGTCGCCATGGAAACATCATTGCTAGAATGCTCCGTAACATGCCGTCAAACCTAGACATCTTTTTCTTTTCAATTATTGTGAAATGACACAGGAAAAAAACATTCTTAGTGTGTGTGTGAGTGCCTCTCCACAGATCTGAACTGTAACTGGGCCTTCTTGTCACCATGGAGATAGATAACTTTAATTGCGTACTGTACAGCATTGCAGGGAAATCCTTTAAAGCAAAAGGGTGAAGAATTGCCAACATTTTTCTGGATATTTTCCGAAAACTTTGGGGAATTTTCAAAAATAAGAAAATTGACAAAAAGCTTTCAAAACGGCATCATTTTGCTGTTGTTTTTTGTTTTGTTTTTCAGTTCTTTCAGTCAGTCTGTGGGCTCTTTTATAGAACCATTCCTTACTTATTTGAAGATGTAATAACCACCCACCCTTCTCGATGAACACTGTACGTTCCTTCTTCCACCATCGAGGTCCCATTAACCGTGTGAAACTCTAAAGAACGTTGTTCCTGAAGTGTTTTTGAAGCTCTCGTCCCTTGAAAGTTTTTTGCAGTGAGTCTGAACTTCGAGCCGTCGATGTCTCGGTGGCTTCAGCCCGAACCATTCGCCGGCTCATTAGCGCCACCAAACTGTTGCTTGTTTTTGTGTGCGCTCCCGGAGAAATGATCGTTTGTGCAGACGAAGGACGCGCACAGAAATGACATACTGTTTTGTGTAACCTGCCTAAAACTTTGCTATATAATCAGTCATATTTACACTGTAATTTACATGTGTACATTGATATTTGCATTCCCTTTCAAACAAATAAATATTATAGAGACTTGGGTGAACTCGTCTTTCTCCTTAAATGTCATGTTGGCCGCAAATGCCCTGAAACTGATCACATTTTACGACCAGAGCAGATATTCAGAGTGCCCCCTACAGGTCGAACGGCTCATTGAACTGAAATGCTGTTAAGAGACATATATTTTTAATTTAGCAAAACAAAATTATAATTTATTTTTTTTTATCACAGAATAGCAAATTTTTTTAGGTTTATATGTTCACTTCCTGTTTGTAATTGATGACATCACAATAGGAAATTACCAAAACTCATCTGATGTCACAATTTTTTTATTTTACAAATATATACAAATATATTGAGAGCGTCTTTATTTTGTGGAATTAATGTCTAGAGCGTCAAAAAAGCAGTATCTTTGTGTAAATTATGCCGACATTTTGACTGGAACGAGTGCTCCTGGTGTGATGTCACTTCCTGTCGTCATTTTTTCTCCAGATTTTTCAACGTTTCCTCCTCAAATACCTACTCAATTGGTGTAAAACTATAATGTATATGTACAACAGGTACAAATACACCAAATAAAGTCAAAATTAGAAAATTGTAAAAACCTGTCATGGGCACTTTAAATGTCTTTACGTTTATTCACGTTGCTGTTCTTCTGTACAATAAACGCAACATTCTGCAGTGTGTATCTCCATTAAATCCCATATATGCCCCTACATTTCAGATGATTCCCTTGTACATTTTCCAACTTGAAACATTTGCACGTTTGATCCGAATGAAAGGCGCCTCGTGTGATGTTTTAGCCAGTTTATCTGAGGTGTTTGACATTCGAACTGTCTCACAGCAGGTGGGCCTTTTGAAGCGCTGTTCTTCTCCCGAGTTCGAAGGGCAGAACTGTAGCTTAAAAAACACTTCGCCGCGGGAACGAGGTGATTTAAATTTCTTGACCCGGCTCCCCGCTTCATATGCGAACAGCTTTCTCTCATCAGCATTTATTACGTGGCAATCGGGAGCTGGGTTTGCGGCGCGAGAACATAAAGCTTTGGGAATAAAAATCAATTCGGTTGGAATGTGTCTCGCGAGCTCCGCCACAAAACATCGCGTGCCGGACAAAGGGAAGTAGATGGATCGAGATGTCTTTTTTTAGTGCTTTATGAAAATACGTTTAGTCAAAGTGGGAGCCATGAAGAGCTCCTGATTAAGTCAAGGTTGCATAAAAGAGTCGTTTACAGGAGGCGCCTTGCGACACACTGGATTTATGAACCCGGGGTTGAGTGTTTAAATGATAAAAGCGCGCCCGCCGCCTGGCTTTGTGACCCGTGAAGTGCCGTGTTTGCCCAAGGCCGATAGAAGAGAAGAGGGGGGAGTGTGGAAGAGAGGGAGAGCGAGAGAGAGAGAGAGAGAGAGAGTGTGTGTCATTATTTTTTCGATACGACGTTTTTTTTGCGCCAAGAATGCTGCTTTGTGCTGAGGTTTCCACTCTGCCACTCCACAAGTCGCACACTGTGACTCGGGGCCAAAGCACTGATGATGCTGTTAGTTAGACTTGTAGCTGCAGGACGGGCCATTCAAGTACAGGACCTGAGTATGGTTTTTGGGTGCTTTCTTGTGGAGAACCCACTGCTTTGCTGTAGCAACATTATGGATCGTAGCCAGAACATTGTGGATCATTCGCAGAACATTGTGGATCATTGGCAGAACATGTGGATCATAGGCAGAATATTGTGGATCATAGGCAGAACATTATGGATCGTAGGCAGAACATGTGGATCATAGGCAGATCATTGTGGATCATAGGTAGAACATATGGATCGTAGCCAGAACGTTGTGGATCATTGGCAGAACATGTGGATCATTGGCAGAACATATGGATCGTAGGCAGAACATTGTGGATCATTGGCAGAACATGTGGATCATTGGCAGAACATGTGGATCATAGGCAGAACATTGTGGATCATGGTTAGAACATAATGATAGTAGGCAGAACATTGTGGATCATATACAGAACATATGGATCGTAGGAGAACTTTGTGGATCGTAGGCATTGTAGAACATTTTGGATTGTAGGTAGAACATTGTGGATCATAGGCAGAACGTAATGGATTGTAAGCAGAACATTGTGGATCGTAGGCAGAACATATGGATCGTAGAAAGAACATATGTATTGTAGGAGAACTTTGTGGATCGTAGGCAGAACATGGATCGTAGGCAGAACATTGTGGATCGTAGGCAGAACTTATGGATCGTAGAAAGAACATATGGATCGTAGGCAGAACATTGTGGATCGTAGGCAGAACATTGTGGATCTGAGGCAGAACATTATGGATCATAGACAGAACATATAGATCATAGGCAGAACATTGTTAATTGTAGGCAGAACATTGTGGATCGAAAAGTGACGTTTTATCTACAGTCAACATGTGGATTCTCACACACTAAAGTCTTATACCGAGGTCAGTCCGATGGGCCTATTCCACCGAGCTGGAAGCCAAAATTTACATTTTCATAATGAACTGATGATGGGCTTTAGGATACAATAAACATCATAATTACTGCACATACAGTAAACAAACGAGGTTTAAAAACATCTGGCGGCACTAGCCCAGTGGTAGAGTGATCGTCTTTTGATCCGAATGTTTTTATGATTTTTTAAAAGGCTTCGGTTTGAAGGGCAGTTTTAGCGTTATTGTTAATTGTGATATTTTTAGCAATATATCAATCTTCGAACTTTGGGCAAGACACTTAAGGCGTCGTACCTGATTTTTACTGTCTTAAAAACAAAACTGAAAGCATAACTAGCGGCCCAGTCTTATTCCTCACTTGTGCTTACGCATTTCTAGCATCCTAATCACTCACCGCAACAAGGTCATGGTTATTAGCGAGTTTTGTGTTCACGCTAACAACAACTAGCATGCTAACAGCGCTGTTCCTGGTTCTACGGACAATAAAAGGCTTTATTAGATGCAGATACCACACAGCGGTCTCATTTTGACCCCACGAGATGTTTTTGCCATATATCTGGACTGGGGAAAAAGAAATTGGGCTCAGCTACTTTGAAATTGGGTACAGTGCGAAAAACAGCTCCGAGCGTGGTCACCCTAGCTTCATTTACACTTCCAACCGCTTCTAATGTCAAGGCGGTTCTGGCAAATAACCACCGACCGCTCTAAAAATCAGAGAAATTACCAAAACCGAAGTAAAAGGGCAACTAGAAAAACAAACATGGAGGCGACCGCGGCACTTTTTTAAATCACATTTGTTGTAGAAGAGTCAAGAAAACCAGGTGAGAAAAGAATGTTTTTGTTTTTTGCTGCTTGTTGTTGTCGCTTTTCACTGTCGCGCTGTGTTCACTACTGCCCCCAGTGGTCAGCCCATGTACAGCGCCTTTGAGCATAGGCTGTGAGCGGACGAATCGCACGTGGACGAACAGAAGACTTTATTCGTCTTGAACGTGGAGCACAAATAAGTGTGGTTAACTTGAATTCATATTGTAAACGTTTGACGAGCCAAAGTGCATGACCGCCGTCTTTTTTACAAGGTTTGTCCGACTTTCCAATGAACACTGCGTGGCCCGGTGTAATGGCCTCATGTTTCTGTCATTGTGAGTCCGCAGACAGTGGCTGTGTGAAAGCCCCAGCGCACAGTGTGCTCCTTGTCCGCTTTGTGCTGCCGGGCTTCAGACGCTCTGAAACAAAGGCGCTGCTCACAAAGGCGCTCGGGACAGGTTGGCCGCAAGAGGAAACCGCACTCCGCTCTCATTGTGGCGCCGCGACGAGGGCCAAAACCAGGGGAGGGGGGCCAAAGAGGAGCAAATGAACTGGTCAGATGAAGCTTGCCACCGACACAAAACAAGGAAACACGACACAGAGAGAGACAAGTAACATATGGTATTTAATGAAATCACGGCACATAACGTCAAGTCCCATTTGGTCCAAAGTCTGTCAAAAAGGTCCATTTACAATTCATTGTAGCCTGAATTTCATATTTTCCTAATTCATTACTTTTGAACCGCACGTTGGTCCATTGTGGTTGTTTTAAATCTAGAATTATCTCTGAATTGGCTAAAGAACGCGTTACATCTTCTGTTCTGTTCCGTTGTTTTACCCTTTTTAAGTTACTCTGCACTGGTAATACTTACAAAAGCTATACACAACCATTGTTTATATTGCCAAAAAAAATAATCAATCAGCCAATCAGACGAATAAATATTGCAGGATGTTTTGAGCACACCAGTCCTCTCGTTGTAAAGTCTAAAGTAATACAAATGGAGTAAAACTATGGAACCAACTCAGAAACGCAGGAATCAAACAATGTCCAAACATGATACAATTCAAAAGAAAATGTAAGCAAGTACTTCTCAACAGGTACGAGGAGTGTCATGGATGGAAACTGGAATTTAGTTTAGTTTATTACCTTTTCTCTATATCTATATATACTTTTTACTGGATGTATGACTAATTGGACGTGTATCTGTCTACATAATAAATAAATGAATAAACGAATGTGCTTTATAAATGTATAAACGTTCCTTGCGATTATATATGTGACCAAAATACTCACAATTACCGATGCACCTAGTATAATGGTGACGTCCCCAGTCCGACAGAAGACAACACTGGAATCATGGATGAATAATGGATGGCGCGGGAGCTCTAAATACAGCCCTGACTGCGCTGACATGATGAACCTGCCGTACGTAACGCACTGCTGTGGCTTCAAACCGACTTGCTGCAGGAGCCGGAGCAGGGGAGGGTCCTGGTGCCTTGGCCTGAGCGAGGGGGAGTCAGTGAGGGGTGAAATGAGAGAAGCTTTGGACCTCACTAACTCCACTCCTCCTGCTGTAGCGTCTTATTTATCCTGTCTTCTCCTCACACTATTCAATAAGCTCCAGCGCGCCTCCCACTCATGGAAGAGGAAACGTATCAAAGGGCTTTTCAATTTGGATTTGTTGGCTTTTATTCACATTTAAGTTTTGGTTATTCTGAGTGATTGTATAAGCGACTAAAGCTTTATCTTGACAACAAACTTAAACATTTATTTCGCTGACCATTTCGTAACTTGCTCCTCAACATTCTCATTGAGTGGGAAAACTATGGAGGGGCTTTTTAATGCCTAATGTATTTGTTATTGTTGTTTTTTGATCAAATAGAAACTGAAAGTAGTTTCTTCGTTGTTGCGCCGTTGTTGCTCCGACTGCAGCGCTGAGCTAGCTCGTTTCCTGACACTTCAACTCGCACACAACAATCTGATTATCTGAACACACAGAGTTTTCTTATTTAAGGACAGAAACGTTATCAGTTCAATTGTGTGTGATCACAAAGTCTGTAACAGTTATAAACGTGAGCGTGGCTGCAGTGTTCCTGTTGTTTATCTGCTTTTCTACAATTGTTTACTTGATTTTTTGCTTTTAGATTTCAGGTACAAACTAAATACTTCTTTAGCTCTTACAGGAGAAATCATTTTTCATCATTTATTTTTTGGAGGAAGTTGCAACATAACTTAATATAAAACATTTTAATCAGCTCTTTTTGTAGCATTTTTTACTATAAATGCAATGCGCAATATTCACATCTCGCATATCTTCAAAACAACATTGGCGATTGTATCTAAATGTTGATTTATTGCATTTCAATGATTATTTGGGTGCTTAGTTGCCATTGTCAATGAACAAATGGAAGGAAAAAAGGAATTCCCATTAGAAAGTTTTGTTTTAAATAGATTTTGTCTTTGTTTGTGCAGCCTACACAGTCCAACTCACCTCCGACTCACGGAAACATACATAATACGTCCTTTTGAGTTTGAATGCATTTCTCTTTATCGAAAGTGCTTCGGTGGATGTGTTCTCAGCCCGTCGTCGTGGCCGTCCTTGGTTCTGTCGTTTGTGACCTGAAGTCGGATTCACTTGGGCAAAAAGACGCCGACTCTCAGGAGCCACAGTACAATTATATGCCTTTTATTTTGTAGTCAAGGCTATCAGACCAGGCTTGAGGTTTGTCAAAAATCAATTGTCAGAGAGGAATCAATACCAAAACCTGAAAGAAATTTGAACAATTGATACTGCAAAAAAAATATAAAGGATAAAAAATACATAAAGGATAAAGTTGGATCTTTATCAGAACTTTTAAAACAAACACAAACAGAATCGACTTGGCCTGATGTTTTGTGATTTTTGATTAGATCCTATTGTACAAAAAGAGTGTTTTTCATTATTAAAGTTTCAAAATGGAGTTTGAAATGTTGCAGTGGAATGTGAAATACATCCTTGTCTTCCTTTTGAGACGTTTCCGTGAGAATTGTGTGTATTTTAAGCACAACTAATGAAACCCAGTCACAGAAGTCTTAACAGACCCTGTTGACTTGGCGTAAGCCCGGAAAAGTAGAAAAAGATACTTCTGTTGATGTTAAAATAGCATCGTGGTTGCATGCATCTTGCAAAAATAGCTCTCGAATAATCAGACACATTTGGAGTGGGGGACCGTCTCTGTGTTTGTTTATCTGTATTTTCTCCAATATCATCCATGTTTGTGTATCTGTATTTGCTCCGATATCATCCATGTTTGTGTATCTATATTTGCTCCAATATCATCCATTGTTGTGTATCTGTATTTGCTCCGATATCATCCATTGTTGTGTATCTGTATATGCTCCGATATCATCCATGTTTGTGCATCTGTATTTGCTCCGGTATCACCCATGTTTATCACTGTTCAGCATCTACAAGAGCAAACATACACACGCGTAATGATATCGGAGCAAATACAGATACACAAACATGGATGATATTGGCGCAAATACAGATACACAAACATGGATGATATCGGAGCATATACAGATACACAAACATGGATGATATCGGAGCAAATACAGATGCACAAACATGGATGATATCGGAGCAAATACAGATGCACAAACATGGAGGATATCGGAGCAAATAAGATGCACAAACATGGATGATATCGGAGCAAATACAGATACACAAACATGGATGATATCGGAGCAAATACAGATACACAAACATGGATGACATCGGAGCATATAGATATACAAACATGGATGATATCGGAGCAAATACAGATGCACAAACATGGATGATATCGGAGCAAATACAGATACACAAACATGGATTACATCGGACATATACAGATACACAAACATGGATGATATCGGAGCAAATACAGATACACAACATGGATTACTGGAGCAAATTCAGATACCGAAACATGGTGATCAGGGACTAAATCAGATACACAAACATGGATGACATCGGAGCAATATAAGATGCAAAACATGAGACGAGAGAGATAAGATAGCACAAACATGGATGATATCGGAGCAATAAGGAAATACAGATGCACAAACATGGATGATATCGGAGCAAATACAGATGCACAAACATGGATGATATCGGAGCAAATACAGATACACAAACATGGATGATATCGGAGCAAATACAGATACACAAACATGGATGATATCAGAGCAAATACAGATACACAAACATGGATGACATCGGAGCAAATACAGATACACAAACATGGATGAACATGATCAGACTGAAAGACGTGCGGTCGAAGTGGTGAAACAGGCGAATGAAGCTCGTGCACGTGTCGTATGAAGCTGGTGCACGTGTCGTAGGATGCTCGTGCACGTGTCGTAGGAAGCTCGTGCACGTGTCGTAGGATGCTCATGCACGTGTCGTATGAAGCTGGTGCACGTGTCGTAGGAAGCTCGTGCACGTGTCGTAGGAAGCTCGTGCATGTGTCGTAGGAAGGCTCGTGCACGTGTCGCAGGAAGGCTCGTGCACGTGTCGTAGGAAGGCTCGTGCACGTGTCGTATGAAGCTCGTGCACGTGTCGTATGAAGCTCTTGCACGTGTCGTATGAAGCTTGTGCACATATCGTATGAAGCTCGTGCACATATCGTATGAAGCTCGTGCACATATCGTAGGATGCTCGTGCACATATCGTAGGATGCTCGTGCACATATCGTAGGATGCTCGTGCACATATTGTATGATGCTCGTGCACATATTGTATGATGCTCGTGCACATATCGTATGAAGCTCGTGCACATATCGTATGAAGCTCGTGCACATATCGTAGGATGCTCGTGCACATATCGTAGGATGCTCGTGCACATATTGTATGAAGCTCGTGCACGTATCGTAGGATGCTCGTGCACATATTGTATGATGCTCATGCACGTATCGTAGGATGCTCATGCACGTATCGTAGGATGCTCGCGCACGTATTGTATGATGCTCATGCACGTATCGTAGGATGCTAGTGCACATATTGTATGATGCTCATGCACGTATCGTAGGATGCTAGTGCACATATTGTATGATGCTCATGCACGTATCGTAGGATGCTCGTGCACGTATCGTAGGATGCTCGTGCACTCAGACATGGATGACTCGATCCTGAATGTTTTTGATGAGTTTCTAAACATGAGAATCCATCTCCTACAGCTCCAGCATTTCTGTTTGCAGAGGAACCTTCAAAAAGGGGCCCAACATTTGTTAAATTAAATGTTAAATTCATTTTGTATAATAGTTTTTCATGGTTCTAGCTAAAACTGTATCAAACATATTGTAAGAAGTGCATAAAACTACTGTGGTAGTCAGATTTGGTGGTGTTTTGGGGGTCACACATTCAGAACTGCCTCACTCATTGTCTTCACAGAAGGCAAAGGCCCCTGACGTTAGCACTGACCAGATTCTGGAGCGTCACTAGACCCTCAGACCCCCAGAGTAAACCAGCAGTGCCTCAGTGAGAGACGTGCTCTGTGTGCAGATCACACCTACTGCACATCTGCTTTTCTCTAAACTGGTTTCAACTGCAGTTTGATTTCGTTTGAACGTTCCACTTTTTCCCCTGCTACACATATCAGTCTGGTTTGTGCAGGTTTCAACATTATAACATTGCAGAAAGCTGGTAGAAAAGTTTCAAAGGTGGTCATTGTCGAAAGCTCAAGGAGTTGATTATGCGTAATCCATCCCCTTTGAAATCACTGTCGCTTTAATCTTATCTTTCATCCGACGGTGCTGGATAAATTAAACCATAAATAAATCAAAAGGTCTTCAAGGATAATCAAATGCTTGGACTATCCGTCTGACTTTAGCTCCTGTCCCCTGGGTGTCTTCTTAGATAACCATAAAAACGCATTTACATGTATTTTGTAAGTCAACAAGGCTTTATTTAAAGTTTGGCGCTGCGACCTCTGACCTCCCGCTTCCTCGTCCGCTCCTCCTCTTGCTGAGACGGTGTGTTTTTGCTCGACCTTGGCGGGTTGTAGTTTTTAATCGCGCTCCCCCCTGTATGGGAGCGGTAGGATGAATGGTTGCAGCCTTCAGGACTTTATCTCGCACTAAATCTAGCCTGAATCTCGGCCTCGACTCCTGTAACGACCCTCGGCACGGGCCCCCGGCAGAAATGATACACACTCGTCTTCAGTCGACTGAGGACGAAGATAGTGAGGGTTCATATTCACCTGGTTAACTTTTAGAAGGCGTTACATTTCTGTAGTTTTGTCACAACTTACTTTTGGGCTTTTACGAGGTCTTGAACGTGCTGTGAGGACTATCTTAGAGTCATTCCTGCTGGAGTAGTCCTGCTTCGTCCTGCATTCCAAGGTTCAAATAGTGTGAAAAGTGATAGAAAACAGAAAGTCAATGAACATTTTTCTATTTTTGAGTCATCACAATTGGGTTTTACAATGAACAAAACATAAAATGATCATCTACGTGCGTTTTTTATCCTAAATTACCCCCAAAAAAGCACAGATGAAGACCGTGAAGTTGATTTATTCTCGCTTTCGAAAACATTTACTGGTCACGTCGTTGATGTTTTGGGTGTTTTGGGTCTCAAAGACGATCCAGTAAGAAAGCTTAATGAGCCTCACACTTTGGGTTGACAGGAAAATAAGCAAGAAGGACTCTCTCTGATCGGGATTAGGGCTTGTTTATTTGGGTTTTATGTTTAAAAATTAGGATTGTGTTCAGATACCACACGACTCCAGGAGCATTAACATTTGAAAGAAGACTGAAATATGAACTGACAAACTGATTTAAGAATCCTGTGAATATCAGAATATATTGGTAGATCTAAACTACAGATACAACTGGCTTTTCTTCTTCTTCTTCAAAAACAAAAGATGAATAAATCACAAATATTTCTCCCTTGTGAGAAAGTGCACTCTGGAATACAAAAATACAATTAATAATTCATTAAACTTAGTCATTTTCAAGCCAATGTTTTTTTTCTTCTCCCTGTTCATCTCTTAGTTGAAGGAACCAGGCCAGAAATTTTAAAAGGTGTTTTTTTTATATTATTATTATTATTATTATTATTATTATTATTATTATTATTATTATTATCATTGTTATCATCATTATTATTATTATTATTATTATTATTATTATTATCATTGTTATCATCATTATTATTATTATTATTATTATTATTATTATTATTATTTAAATTCATTTTATTCATTTTATTCATCAATATATATATATATTTTTTTAACTGACATCAATCTCATTTACTCAACACCTTCACTCTGTTCGTTGCAGAGGAACTTCTTTCATCTGTTTAATTGCAGCATTTTGTCAAGATAGAAAAGTGCCATATAATTGTGACCATTTACCATGTTCAGCTCCCTTTAACGGTTGAACACCTTCTTCAACATCTTCAACTTCAAAACGTTCAGATAACAACTTGGTTGTTCATTGCCATCTCTTGTGGTGGATTAGATGTTTCCATGTTACATAATCTGCCTTCACTCATCTGCTGACGTAAAGGCGTTTGCGCAGTCTTCTACAGCTCTTAACGCTGACTTTATATGTTCAATTACAGGTATTTTTAGTGCGATAAAAAAAAAACATACATTCTGACTGTGAGGACAGCGATGTAAACAGCCGGCAAATTAAACCTTAAACCCCCATTTCTGGTTTAGGGATTAGGGATTCTCTCTCTTCTCCCTGCACAAATCTGCACCTGCATAAGTCTTCAAACGAGTGGTTTGTGGCTTTGAGATGAAGAGGCCCATCCAGAAATGAGTGCCTCCTCGTGCTAACATTTCAAACGTGATTTCAATACCGATTTCGATACCACAATAATCATTAAAATGCTCTGTTTTTCAGACAAAAGACTGTCATTTTTTGAATCTACTTTATGTTTCCAAACTGACCAGGAAAGATCGAATTTGGTCCTGTTTTGTAAGTTAATTTGCTCAAATGAGAATCGAGTTCAATACTAGTTTAAGGAATGATTGATATCAGATGTTTTGACACTTTTGACCACCGTGGCGCCCGTTGTGCAGTGGCTGTTTTGTCTCTGGACTGGATCGAACACATGAACAGTGAATAATGTAGAAGGTTTCAATGAGCGAAGCGCTTCGAGTCAAGTGAGAGGACAAGCCGAAGCCAAGCGACGCGTCACAGTGCTGAAGAAAAGCCAGTCGGATTACAATTGGACTGTAATGCTCCAAAACAGGTCTAAAAGGTAAACAAAGACAGGTTAGTTTCAGGTGAAACTCCCCCCCCCCCCCCCCCCCCCACCCCCCCCCCCCCCCCGAGGGCGGGGCTTAGTCAGCTCAGAGCGGTGTAAACTCTCAGACCAGCTCCTCAGATGCAATTCATTCTTATTTTATTTGATCTTTTTAGAACATGAAATAACAAAAACAAACTTAAAACAACTAAAGCAGAACCGGGCAGGACCAGAGAGAACTCAGGGTGAGTCATGAATAAGATGAGAAAATAAAGGGGCGGCATCCAAAGAAAAGAAGGGTGAGAGTCCGTCCAAAATAAACTCCCATTTTGTCCATTGTGTGTCTTTGTGTCCAGAAGTGATTTTTGAGTCAAATGTCAGTTCTGATCCGTCCAGGCCTGAATCGTCGGAGCAGTTTGAGTCAACCATTTTTTGGGATTTGCTTCTTCCCAGCCGCCAGCAGTATGCTCCAAAGGTATCTGCCCCTTATGTCCATGGCGGGGGTTTTGAGGCCCAGATACATTGTTCCAAAATTGAGTGGTCCATGGTCCACGGTCCATGGTCCATGGGATGGTCCACGGTCCATGGATCATGGACCATCCCGTGGACCATGGACCATCAACCATACCATGGACCATCCCATGGTATGGCTGGAAAATAATCTGCATCACCTTGTTAATTTCTGTTTAATATGTTTGTGCAACAGAACAGACCCAAAACACATGGTAATGGTTTGTCTCCCGGCAACCACAGTTTCTCAGCCCCTCCCTTTGAATGATGTGCCCTTTAATTTGAATATATTTGGTAGCTTGGCTGTCCGACTCGTTAATGCATAGAACATAAACATACTTGTGTACTTGTGTACAGTTTTCAGAACAACTTAGTTTAGATTAGTTGTTAGTAGAATTACTTTTGAAAGTTTTGCTCATGCATTATACATTTTATGTCATTTAAGATTGCATTTTTGTTCGCCTTGACAAAAATGTTTTTTATCTTTCAACTTCTCCATTTTGCTTGATTAGTTAAAAGTCTTGAAAATTAAAATGGAAATGGCGCCGCGGGAGCCTAAAAGCGCTCCGGGGAGTGCAGAGAAGATCTGAATAATTTGTGGAAAATAAATCTATTTAAACAAAGTCTCTTAAAGTGTGAGAGCTGGAAAGTGCTGCGTCCATTCTCCTCGTCTGGATTTTTGAAATGCAAATCTGAGTGCTCTTAATGAGGACCGAATGTACGTTTCCTCCAGAGTCCATTAAAAGGAAGTGACGCAACCTCCGGCAAGTCTCCGGATCTGCACAAAGCAACACTATTTCTCTGACAGGCGCAGGAACTCTTTAGAACTCTAATCTTTAGAACACACAGACATTCTCTCTGTACGTTCTAACGGCCGCTTGGGTTTCATCTTCAGGTGGTTCTGCTCCAAGAGTCAGGCGTAAACAGAATGACTACAATTCCCCAAATGAGAAACATGCTCTTCACTGTATGTTAAGTTGTACAGTCCATACTTCCTTCTGTCTGTCCCAGGGCAGCTGTGGCTTCAGAGGTAACAAAAAGCATCTGGAAGTACTAGACTAGATTACTAGACACTTTAATCAGACTTTACACTCTTTCTCTGCGAGTAAAGTCGTTTTAGTGCTTTTACCTGAGCCACGCCTCTTTTTAGTCGATTAATCTGTGCTTTGGTCCAGTGGGTCCCAAAGTGGGGTCGCGAGACGATTTCAAGATGTCATTTACAAATTATGGCGCCGTATTATATTACTTTTCCATTAAAAACATCATATTTTAGTGAAATTTTGTCCAATAACACAAACTATTCAAATAAACAATGAATATGTTGCCACTTTCACTTATTACCGCTACAGTTTGACTTTGCAGTGGGGGTCCTGAGTCGGTCGCGTGACTATTTTGGGGGTTCTGGCGTAAACTAAATTAAACATAACTTGGGATATGTCTTTTTTGTATTTCAAAGAATCTTAAAAAAGCGATTCCAGGCTCGGACCTTTACATAACGCTTCATCGTGCTTCATTACATCCTTGCACCGCCGCTTGCATCATCTTGGGTCAGTATCCACGGCGGATGATCAGTCCAGATGAACCCGCACTGCCTCTCGCACCGTCGTGGAGCCGTTTCCCGCTGCACCCGCCGCAGTGCCCTCCTTTATGAAGTGCCTTTATGACTGTCCCGCGCTCAGGCGAACGGCTCTGCGCTGGTAACGTGTCAGCGGCAGGCTGAATGTCCCGGACTCGGGGCAGATGGATGGGCCGGGGTTTGGGTGAGTCCACGAGTTATTTACAGGGTTCCTACATGTCCTGGAAATCCTGGAAAACCTGTGAAATATTTTGCCTACTTTACAGACATTGAAAACGCATGTAAAATTTGAAAAAAAAAGGCTGAATGTCCTGGAAATGAAATGACTGTCTATGAAATGAATAGTTCCATTAGTAAAGTGAGCAGTGGAATTATTTTAAAAACTCATCTAAAACCCACCAAAATGCTGGAAATGTCATCCATTTTATTCCAAATTTCCTTAGAGAGGACCCCCAAACCCCATTCACTTTTTATCTTTCCTGCTCGACATCACACATTTAATATTTTGCTGTGACAGTTATAAAGTTATATACATTTATTTCCTGTTCCAGACAAAAGAAACGCTTGATATTTATTTTCCATTCTTATAAGTGCAACCTTTGGCCCCAGATAAACGAGAGGTTAACGATATATATTTGCGTTTTACCTCAGGAATGTATAAATGATGTGTGGTAATCTATATGTAAATACACAGTGCAATCATGCCATGCAGACAGAATATGTGAATAGAATTAATGCTGTGTAATTCTATTTGCATTCATTGTGGACTCCGGTTATAGATTTAGACTGCCAGAAATTAAGGGTAATGTCTTTGTAGGACACCGTGATTACATAAATAAAGATGCCCTGAAAAAGTCCTGGAAAAGGATCTCAGTTAAAGCGTGGGAACCCTGATTTACCTCGTCCAGCGTTACAGACTAGATGCGGTCGGGAGGGTCCCAGCGCCTCCGGGTTGGGGGCGGGTTGTGCCGGCCTAAGGACCGAACACCGGCGCAGAGTTCCCGGCCGTCTAGGAGTCCCTGGGAGAGGTACTGGACAGTGCACCCACCTGGGGACTGTGTTGTTCTACCGGGGGTCTTGAACGTCCACGTGGGCCACAACAGTGACACCTGGAGATCGGGAAGAAACTAAGCCCCGATCTAAAGTGTGACTGATCCTGACGTCTCTACGACAACGCATCACATCTTATAATCTAATCTTAGCCTCGCCCTGATATATTTCACTCCATTTACAGTATGTGAATCCAGTCTCAGGATGTGACTCTGCTTTGATATTCATTATTTATGATCGGAGACCCCGCTGTGAGGGCGCTGGGCACAATCACAGAACATTTCCGCAGCTCAAAGCAGGCTCACAGCACTTTACATGAAACCTATGACTATAGACTTTTATTCTTCAACGGAATAACTTAAAAAGTAATGATTGGATTTGATGGGAAAAAGCTGAAGTGCAATTATGTTTGAAGGCAGAAAAGTCTTGTTTTTTGTGTGGATTCAGAGGAAAACTAAGACAATTTATTTTGAATTATGGTGAGGTACACGAGGTACAAATCAATACAGCAATTTATCCCAGAATGGTCACTGCTTTGCTATAAACTGTATATTTATCACTTCAATATGGCCAAAGCAATGGTCTGAACTCGGAAGGCTACGAATATAATCAATAAAAGCTTTACAAAAATGTCCTTTTTAAAACAAACAAATGATATGCAATGGGTGGTTACAAAAGCGTTCCCTCAACAAAACACATGGAGTTGTGTTTAGCTTCATTCATTCATGCCTCTTTCATTATCGTTTCATCTTGTTTATGAGGTCCTCTTGCCCAAAGCCTCAGAAATCCAGCGTCACTATTTTCACCCCCATAAATCAGAGCCGTTCTGAGCATTTCTTTGACTGTTGTCGAAGGCGAGCTAACGCTAAATCCAGATGAAGGAGCGCAACGACTGATGCAAACGTCATGTGTATTGCAAACACGGCCCAAGCCTTCAGGGGGGCGCTTAGCGGAATTTTCCTTGGGGGCCCTCACCACATCATCCGAATCGGTTTTATTGCCGATTGTCGATGAACAATTCACAAACCAGGAAGTTGCTGCGACGCCAACAAAGCGTACCAAAATGCCGGGGCGTCTGTCTGCCATCGTGGTTAATGGCCCCTCCCCTGACATCATGGCTACTCCCTGTCTAAAGAACACACCACACATATATGTAGTGACAAATGTAATTGCAGGGGGTGTAAAGGGTCTACAGCTACATTAGCAGTTTCAGTGACGCTACAGGAGGGTCTGAGGGCACTCCCCCCGACATGTCCAGACCTTTTTCATGTATTCTGCTGCATTTTAAATGTGGGCCAGCCGGCTGAAGTAAGATTAACATGTCGAGGTTGTAACGCTATAACATGATGATGACATTAAACTGTGACTAAAGCCAGTTATTAATACATTAGTGTACTTCATTACTCAATACATTACTGACTTTGAAAAATAGTGAGTGTCAAATTGTGTTCATAAGAAATAAATGTACCTTGTTGAACACCAAGTTAAATTTCATAATGAACTCTGAACCACTGGAGGGTCCCAACGTGTTTGTTAATACTAATAACTAAGTGTTGTTATGAGACGATTAAAGCAATCACCACTTCATGGGAGGATGAATGGACTCATCACAACATAACACAAGTACAAACTGACCAATCATCAGCAGAACTGCAAATATTACAGTGATATAATAGTTAAAATGTACATTCTCTCTAACTAAAAATGTTATATGTCAATAGTTCTGTTTAGTAATTTATTGATTCGATTATACTGACTTATTATGATAAAGAAAGGAAAAAATACAAATAAAAACCTTTGCGTCGATTTTCTGACACTGTCTTGTCTAAAGGGCGCTGCAGGGGGAGCAATATCGCCATGGTTACTCAGTTCTGCTTTAACAACATAAGTAATGCGTAGAGAAAAATGTGATCATAAAAGCCGTGAGCGTCACACTTCGGTCACGTCCTCAGTTCGGATCCGTTTTGAAGTGACAAGAACCAAGAGGATTCACTTGAAGCGTTCTCCGCCGACGTCTTCATTTGGTGGTCGCGGGAGCCAAGACATTGCGAACCCGGCCAGGACCAAGCGTCAGTCTGGTGCCGGCGCACTTTGCCGCCGGACGGACGATTAAAGTTGCCCAAACGTTTTTGCACCAATCGCCGGAGAAATGCACACGTTTGATCGGGAGGTCCGACGGAGAACTGCACGAGTAAATGCCGTTTTCCTGAAGCAGAAGGAAGAAAAGTCAGACATGAACGTCCGCCTGACTTTATATTCTTGACTTGGAACAGTCCCAACTTTCAGAACTCGGTGCGACATAAAAAACAAACCCTTTCAAAGGCCTGCGGTGGGTGTGATTTGGTTGTAATTGGGCAAATCTTCCCTCTAATTTGTCTGTCATCTCAAAGTAATTTCTGAGTGACACATAATTTACTTCAGAGACACAATAAATTATCGCAGTCGTTGTGCGATTGCCCGGCGTGAATGTCATGTCCCCCCCGTCTCGCGTCCGTGTCGAGAACGTGACGCATTCGGTTCGGTGTCGCCGGGCGCCGCCTTTCCGTGCTTGTGCTTTCAGGTCGGACCGATAACAAATACAACCCAAAAATCGAACGCGGCTGATGTCGGCGCCGTTGGTGATCAGGATGTGCTCGTTCTGGTTTCGACTGTCTGGACTGCGGATTCCAGGAAAAGCCCCCATTGTGCAGAGGCAGAGGGTCTTTTCGGGACAGTGCGACTCCCGTTTGCTGTGGGAGCGGGTCGATCCAGGAGTTTGTGCTGCGCAAAGTTGGACGTTTTGTCAAATATATGTTGAAAAAAAAACGAAGCACTTTGCATTTGCTAAGGATGTTGCTAACGGTGATAACGACGTGCTTCATTGTCATTTGCCTTTAATCCTTGGTTATAGAGCGATCTGAGAGATTTGCGGGTGGTCTCAACAGTAAATCACGTGTGGGCTCATCGCGGCGGCTCCTCATGTGTCTTAAAGATGAGATATTATATTTGATTGAGCTGCGTAGCTTTTCTTAAATTTGCTTTTTAAAAGGCAAAGTTTGATCCAAATAAACCCCCAGGTATTTTGTCTCAATGTCAGTATTTATCGTTGTTTCATCGACATAGACGTTAGGTATATCTTTAATTTAGTTTGTCGGTAGAATACACACCAACTGTCTTTGTAATATTGGGTGTTAAACTCGATTATTGAAGCCAATTACTGATTTTGCCCTTCGCAGCAGTTCCTTTGATGGCCACTTGCTGCGTATGCCTTCCATGTGTGTAGATGACTCGTACATGAGGATATCTACATCTCTGCACACGGGGGTGCAGGGTCCGGGGAGGTCGTTGATGTAAATATTGAACAGCAACGGTCCCAGAATTGGCCCCTGTGGGACCCCGTTGGTTGGTTCTCACACGCTGCATCTGATCTGAGAGATAGAACTCATGATTTAGACTTGGTTTAATCCAGTTCTTGTTCCGCGCTGATCTCGGTGTCTCGGCTAATCCAAGATGAAGAGAAATTACAATTTCATGCCTGGTTTCGATACTAAGGAAAAGACTAGAAACTCATAACGTTTTTTTTGTTTTTTTGGGGGGTCTAGATTTGCATTTGATTTTATTTGAATACTTTGATTTGATTTCGAATACTTTTGACAACTCCATATTTCTAACACAGAATTAGAGCAGTTACTGAAACGTTACAACGTTCTGATAATGAACAGGATCATTATGAAGTAGGGTCTTGACTGGTTGACTGTTTTACATGATCCACAACAGAAAGGAGAATGACTCGATGTATATGTTTTGTATTTGTTTTACACATTTGACATACAAATATGCAACACTCACAGTCTTGTCGGATGCATCTTTGGGGCAAAGTCAGATCTGGTAACAATACTTTTTCAATAAGAATGGCGACTACCTAGCCTATAATATTAACTGTCCAGGTTTAGGTCAACATTTAGAGGTTAAGATTTTGGTACACTTTATTGTTTTAGATTTGCCCATCTGCAATTGACCCTTCAGTGCCCTTCTCAGGCAATATATATATCATATAATATATCGAACACATCCAGGTTAGTCCAGTTTAGTCCTCAAAAATATTTGCTGTGGCGTGGGTACGTGCGTGTGAATGTCTCCGTATAGTCTGGTCCTGCTCTAGTCCTGCCATTTTGTCGCGGTCTCGTCCATGTTTCGTCCCGGTTTTCTTGTCTCAATTTCAGGTTTGCCGGTTTTCGACGGTCACTTCGCGTGATCGTCGGATAAAAAGGAGCTTTCGTCGTTGCTCGGCGACGATTCAACGCGTTCGAATGTCAAGGTTTTACGCAGGTTTTATGCATGCACGTGAACCGCTGAACTTCTACAAGAGTCACGAGCGTTTCTGAACGTCTCCGTCGCGGTCGGAATCGCAGGTTTGACTCTTTTTCCTCCACAAAGGACATATTTGCCGAGAACATTATATCACTTAAATAAAACCGTTGCAATGACGTCAAACTGCGACTTTGAAGTATGTGATCAATTTAACGCATTTTACTGTTGCTGCGATACAAAAATGTCAAACTCAATACCAATTTTTGACCACATTGATGATAAAAAATAACACGTCTTTATTTCTGCAATGGATTTTTTGGCACAAGTGAATGGTAGTTTCTTTAATATAACTATGGGGTCTTTTACTAGACGTTACACTAGCTGGAGCTGTGGAGACGGACCGTTTGAGAGGGAAATATGTAACTCTGTTGAATATATCTGCATTTGCTTTTGTTGTATGTTTTTCCTCTATTTTAAGCCGGTGAAGATCAATCGCGGGGTCTATATTGAGGCTGACTCTTTATTGTGAACAAAAGGGACAAAAAGACTCTGTTTATCTTGTTCCTCGACATGTTTGTTTACTCCGAGACGGCGCTGAGGTCTTTTATTTTTCCATCAACAAAGTTCTGGTTCACGACGGCGCATTAGACGGCATCAACTTATCTATAAAGAGTGAACAAACTGATTTAAACTCACAGATTTACGAGGAAACAGCAGACGCGTTCATGAGATTTTAACCTCGCGAAATTGCCAGAAAAAAAGCAACGTATACAAAGCGTTGAGTGTAAAACGGTGAAGCCGCTGCCTCGGGTGAATGCTGCTCTTGTGCTCTTTTGCAAGACACTTAATGCGCCCGTGGTGTGTGAATGTGTGTGAGAAAAGTGCTTTGAGATCCCTGAAGTTAGAAAAGTGTGACCATTTGTGAAGGTTTGATGCATAGACAGAAATCAGAATCAGAAAAGGTTTAAATGAACAAACTTCACAAACATAGGAAACTTGCTTCTGCGTTAAGGTTCAACATACAACGATGGGCGATAATACAAAAACACCATATATTAAATCAAAAGGGCGTGCATTAAAGAAAACGATTGAAATGTACTATTGTATAAAATAAAATTGTGAAAACATTTGCTACTTAAAAAAGCGGATTTGTGAGTTTCAAATGATGTAAATTTGCTTTTTTTCACTCTCACAAGTTTGTCACATTTTCTCACAAAATAGCTACTTTTCTAACGGACTTGTGCGTTCAAACTAATACTCCGGGGTCTGACGAGGCCTTTTGTGTAGATTTCTGCTGGTTGTCTCCATGGTTGTCTCCATATATATATTATATATATATATATATATATATATATTTATAATCCCTGTTTTGACTTACATTTGTTTGTGTTTGTGTTTACAGAGGTGTGTGACAGCCCCCTGGTGGCCGCTCTGCCCTCCACGTCCTTCAGAAGCTCCTCTCAGCTCAGTCCCAGCCATGGACCAGTGTTCGCCAAGGTCAACCGCAGAGAAGGTCAGACTCTACTGCTGACCTCTCGACCTCTCGACCTCTCGACCTTCGACCGCTCGACCGCTCGACCCTCGGTCCGCTCGGCTCCGTACCTCTCGACCGCTCGACCTTGTGACCTCTCGACCGCTCGACCTTGTGACCGCTCGACCTTGTGACCTCTCGACCTTGTGACCTCATCGACCTCTCTGACGCTTCGACGCTCGACCTTGTGACCTCTCGACCCTCTCGACCTTGTGACCTCTCGACCTCTGCGACCGCTCGACCTCTCGACCTCTCGACCTCTCGACCGCTCGACCTCTCGACCTCTCAACCTCTCGATCGCTCGACTCGCTCGACCTCGCGACCACTCGACCTCGCGACCTCGACCTCGTGACCTCTCGACCTTGTGACCTTGTGACCTCTCGACCTTGTGACCTCTCGACCTCTCGACCTCACGACCTCTCGACCTCTGACTGTTTCTGCCGTATAGTGGTTCACATCCGTAAATACAGCATCTTGTTGGGTTTCCCGTCGATTTTCATCATACCAAATGTTTAATCTGTGAAACTCACAGCTTCAGTCGTCAAAAACATCAATAAATGAATAAATGTGGAAGGCATTTGAATTTGAATTGGTGAAAGCAAACAGCCGTAAGAGAATGTATCATGGTCACAAGGGCTGCTCAGGAGCTCAGTCTGCCGTGGATCTCCATGACTCGGACCCTTTGAGGACAGTGAAGTTCAGACCCTGCCAAGGAAAAGAGGTGGTCTGAGGAAGGTGTCAAAGAGGTTATATTTGTCAGGAAACACACTCCACCACAAAACAGAAATGGAAGTCTCAGTGACAATTTATCACCAATTTACACCTCATCCTCAGACCCAAAACACACCAAAAAAGGAGAAGAATGACCAACGATCGTGTGAGATTCACTGGATTTAACTAACAGCAGATAATCCCGACTGCCAACAACTCGTCTGCGTTCGTGTGTAGTTAGCTCCTCCCTTCAGACAGATATAAGGTTCTGTCAGATAAACTGAAGAAGCGACTTCAATGAGTGGCGAAATGTCTTCACTTGGAAAACTTGTTGACCAAATTACATTTTCTTTTGCTACTGAACCTATCTGAACGGCCTTAGCTTGGACACCACTGGTCGGTCATTAAAGGCCATTTATGTGTACAAATAATAACACTTTTACAACAAAAAAATAATATTAAAACAGCAATCTTCATCAGCAAATCCCTGATTGATCCGGAATTCCAAATATTTGATCCCAGATAGAGCTCACCTGGTACTGGGATTTACACTATGCAGGGCGCGTATGTTGAGCTGGTTCTGAGCAGCTGTGCAGTGCGTGTCTGACCGAAGCAGCCTGAACACCGCGCCACCGCTGCAGTGTTCGGGAGAAAAGGGCTGTCTTTCAGAGTCCGCAGAGCCGCACTGCTCCGTTTGGAATTCTTGTGGGACCTGAATCATTCCCTGCTCACGGAGAACATGTGCAATGTGCTCGTGTTCCTCTGGTTTGGAAACACTGCTGTTCTGAATAGTAAGGTGTTTATCTGTTCCAATCTGCTCACAGTTTTACAGTTTGTATATGTTGATTATGTTTATTATGTTATTATGTTGTGTTTGGTTTTCAAGCTGATTATGCAGTTTGAAAGCAGAATGAGCGTATCTCTTTGGGTTGCCAGATCCTACAGCTAACAACACGAAAATGGCTCCGTAAACAGGGGTGAAACTATGGCCCGGGTGCCAAATGTGCAATTGGGCCAAAACATTATTGACTGTGCTTTTTAGTGCAAATGCAAGCACTTTCTACCATGACCAATAACATCCCGCCGCACTGCGATGCGCGGGGGTCCAGCGGCTCAGTCAAATGCACCTTTCTGAAGCAGAACATCAGAACATCAGAAGTCTTTTTTTTTTTTACTTCACTCTATAGTCCAAAAAAGGTACAACTAAATGTAAAGTACTTTTTAATCTTTTGTCACATTAACTTTATTTTGTCGTTTTGAACAGTTCAGTTTTCGTAAAGGTGGTCTCAAACGTGAAGGATAGTAATGTGTTGGAAGGAAAGAAAACTAACGCTGCTGTTTTGTCAGGTTCTCAGTAATCGTGAACAATCATTAAATCGTGTGTGTTTCATGTCGCTGCGAGTTGCTCTTGTTTACACACTCTGTGACATGATGATGTGCAGCACGCGACAGCATTGTGGCGTTCCAAGTTCAGTTGTGATCGTAATGCCATTTTGTAAACCAGTAGAATGTTACAGCTTCTATACAACTTTAAGGAATATTTAGACACTGGTCAGACTGAAAGCAAGTACCACTCAGCTTTGCCAAGAAAGTAAGAATGCAGTGAAACAAAGCTTTAACGTGGTGATGCTGCGGACGAGAGCTGAGCGGGTTTGGGACTTTGGGAGACGTGTTCTGAGGGTCTGTGTTTGTGGGACTTTTCATGGAACACGTGTTCGTGGGTTGGTTCGAGGGGCCTGTTTCGGACTTGTTCATGGACTCGTTCATGGGTTTGGTTCGTGGACTCGTTCGTGGGACACGTTCATGGGATTTGGTTTCGAGGAGCCTGTCTGGGACTTGTTCGTGGGACTCGTTCATGGGACTTGTTCATGGGACTCGTTTGTGGGACTCGTTCTTGAGACTTGTTTACGGGACTTGTGTTTGGGACTTGTTTGTGGGACTTGTTCATGGGACTCGTTCATGTCGTTCCTGGACTCGTTCGTGGGTTTTGTTTTCGAGGGGCCTGTTTCTGGGACTTGTTCATGGGACTCGTTCGTGGGACTCGTTCAGTGTTTGGTTCGTGGACTCGTTCGTGGGTTTGGTTTCGAGGGCCTTCGGGACTTGTTCGTGGGACTTGTTCATGGGACTCGTTCTTGAGACTCGTTCTTGAGACTTGTTTTATGGGACTTGTTTGTGGGACCTTGTTCAGGGACTCGTTCATGTCGTTCCTGGGACTCGTTCGTGGTTGGTTTCGAGGGGCCTGTTCGTGGGACTTGTTCGGGGACTTGTTCATGGGACTCGTTTGTGGGACTCCTTCTTGAGACTTGTTTATGGGACTTGTTTGTGGACTTGTTTGTGGGACTTGTTGTGGGGACTCGTTCTTGGGACTTGTTTTCGGACTTGTTCGTGGGACTTGTTCATGGGACTCGTTTGTGGGACTCGTTCTTGAGACTTGTTTATGGGACTTATTTGTGGGACTTGTTTGTGGGACTCGTTCTTGAGACTTGTTTACGGGACTTGTTTGTGGGACTCGTTGTGGACTTGTTTGTGGGACTCGCTCTCATGGGACTTGTTTACGGACTTGTTCGTGGGACTTGTTCATGGGACTCGTTTGTGGGACTCGTTCTTGAGACTTGTTTACGGGACTTGTTTGTGGGACTCGCTCATGGGACTTGTTTACGGGACTTGTTTTGGGACTTGTTTGTGGGACTCGCTCATGGGACTTGTTTACGGGACTTGTTTGTGGGACTTGGCACAGCTGACGTGAGGCCCAGACACATTTGAATATGAATATGCACCATTCACAACTGTTGGAGAAGAACCCCTGCCGTGTAATGTATTCATCCTAAAGAAAGCACAGACTATACCACTACTCCACTACTCCACTACTCCACTACTCCACTACTCCACTACTCTGAGCCTCAAAGATAAACGAAATGTGAGTAAATGAGAAGGAAACGTTGAGTGTTGAGTCTAGATTTTTGCAGATCAGAGCCGTTAGCCATTAGCAGACAATGTGCATGTCATTATAGGCTATATAAAGACTGTGGGACTGCAGTTTTATGAATGTGATAATGAGTGAGGGGGGCATTAACATCTTTCAAATGTGTCAAATGAAAGTCAGTCCAGTGCAGTGGTTCTCAAACTGTGGCCGAGGGTCCGAGAAGACAGTATGGTTAGCTCGTCTGAAGCATAAAGCGGGATTAAACAGGTGAAATATGGACAGTTTTATAAAATACAGCAGGTAACCAGCGCAGAGATGACGGGAAATTACAACGGAAGTTTGAACAGCAGAAAGAAAATGGGAAACTACAAATTAAGAACGCAAACAAATTTAATCGGGACAATTTTAGAAGCAAAATTACGTATTTTTTGTTCAATCCATCGTCCAAAAATTAGACCTAAATGTAAAGAACCTTTTTCTATTTGGCTGTTTTAGTCACATTTAACTTTATTTTGTCTTTCGGAAAGTTCAGTTTTGTAAAGCCGCTCACAAATGTGAGGAACAGTCACACGTTAGACGATGAAGATTACAAGGTTTTATCTCAGTAAACGTGA
This sequence comes from Chaenogobius annularis, assembly GCA_015082035.1. Lineage (NCBI taxonomy): Eukaryota > Metazoa > Chordata > Actinopteri > Gobiiformes > Gobiidae > Chaenogobius > Chaenogobius annularis. The sequence goes on along the minus strand of BJKM01001210.1, from coordinate 45,361 downwards.
ATAATCGTTAAATCGTGATGTGAGATTTTTGGTTTAGGATGAGATGTTTGGATTAGGACGAGATGTTTGGATTAGGACGAGATGTTTGGATTAGGATGATATTTTTGGATTAGGACGAGATGTTTGGATTAGGATGAGATGTTTGGATTAGGATGAGATGTTTGGATTGGGACGAGATGTTTGCATTGGGACGAGATGTTTGGATTAGGACGAGATGTTTGGATTAGGACGAGATGTTGATAAGAAGTTTGGATTGGGACGAGATGTTTGGATTTTGACGAGTTTGGATTGGGACGAGATGTTTGGATTGGGACGGATGTTTTGACGATGTTTGATGATTTGGATTAGGACGAGATGTTTGGATTGGGACGAGATGTTTGGATCGGGACAAGATGTTTGGATTAGGACGAGATGTTTATGAGATGCCTGGATTGGGATGAGATGTTTGACTGAAGGAAACCCAGTACAAGAGAATCAAACCTAGGACTTTCTTGCTTTTAAAAATGCAAACTTTTAAAATAACTTTCTACACTTTATTCCTTTCAGTTTTGGGGCTTTTTTGATTAGACATGCTCTACCAATGGTTCCCACCTTAGAATGGTCAATTTCACCGCTTTTGAAATCGCCTTTTCATTCAACTTCATAACCAGTCTGAGTCCGGGCACGTGCTTTGCTATAGTGTGCATTACGAATGATTGAAAGCTTTTACAGAGCGCAGTTAAACCAGCGCCTCACCATTTTCTTCTCTATAATTTAGGCCTGTGACTGCCGGGTTTAATTGAATTGCTCTGAGAGACTTTGTTAGATTTCCATCTTATTTGAAGGTTGGCTGCCTATATTGCCTCCGACTCATCAGGCACACCAACATTAGCGGCAAAAAAGACACTCATTTCTTTTTAAAGGCGTCGAGGAGACGAGAAGTACAAAGTTATGACATCTGATCATTTCTGCTGATTTAGGCCCGACGTCGCTCACTCAAAATGACTCATTGGAGCGCGGCCATTGGCGTATTAAAGACCAGGATCCATTAAAAGCATGCATTCACCAAGTTCCATTGCTGTTACCACAACGAGTTCTTCTGCTTCTGTCCGCGACTGTCTAACTGCGATTGCGCCATCACTGTTTGTTCTGCTCCAACGGCTGCAGATGTTCCAAAATGCTGCAGCTCGCAAACACAGTTGCGTCACCCCGGTTCCAGCCTCTCCACTGGTGCACGCTTCAGTATTGATTTAAACCTTTTAATGTACGTTTTTTAAAGATACGCACAGACTGACACTGTCCGATTGCACACACCCCCAACAGATGGAGACCCCAAGCGAACAGCGGGGAGAGGTACTTCTACTTGACTACTACTACTCCTTGATTAGCCAGAATAAAGCATGAACAAAGGCTTAAGTGCTAAGATTACTTGTTCATTTTTAGAATGCTTTATTAAAGGACGAGGGATGATAATAAATGATGTAATAATTACTAATAATAATAAAATAATAATAATATAATAATAATAATAAAAGTAGTCAGAAACAGAGGATAGTGCTCAAGCTGCCATACTTCCCCAGTATAGTTGCTCCTAGGGCAGCAGAGCTGGGAACTGTAGGTTTTTATTTCTGTTCCAACTGGTCTGACCATAAGCCATTTCAAAGAGGAACGTTTTAAGCCTGGTCTTAAATGAAGAGACTGTGTCGGCCTCTTTAACATGGACAGGAGCTGATTCCAATGGAATTTAGTGCTTATTAAACTGGTTACTATCTACTTGCAATGTGATGGTTACTGTTATCTTATGTTAGATCAATTATTATTATTATTATTATTATTATTATTATTATTATTATTATTATTATTATTATTATGTGTACTATATTAGGTATATATTATAAGGCATGTTATGTTACAATATGTTTGTTATATTATATAAATATATTTATTAGTCCATTGGCAAAGCCAAACACATTTGTAAAATACAATTAGTTTGAACGTATTTAAATGTAATATGTTTGATTGTTAAGAATTTTGTTAGTCCACCTGTTGTCATTGTTGCGGTCTGTGAGGCCTTCCTCGGTTTGTTCAGCCCTTCCTGCGGTTGTGAAGGCCCCCTCCGGCTGTGAGGCCCTTCTCCGGTCTGTGAGGCCCTTCCTCCGGTCTGTGAGGGCCCTTCCTCCGGTCCTGTGAGGCCCTTCCTCCGGTCTGTGAGGCCCTTCCTCCGGTCTGTGAGGCCCTTCCTCCGGTCTGTGAGGCCCTTCTCCGGTCTGTGAGGCCCTTCCTCGGTCTGTGAGCCTTCCTCCGGTCTGCGAGGCCCTTCCTGCCCTTCCGGTCTGCGAGCCCTTTCCTCGGTCGCGAGGCCCTTCCTTCCGGTCTGCGAGGCCCTTCCTCCGGTCTGCGAGGCCCTTCCTCCGGTCTGCGAGGCCCTCCTCGGTCTGTGAGGAAAGCTGTACAGTTAGAAAGCACTTGACAAATATTGTGTAAAGTTGACTCTTTTGAGCTTTTAACCGTGTCATAACTCATCAAAAACATATCTGGAGTTGTATTTACCTTCATTCACGCTTGTTTCATTAATCCTGCTCATTAAGTCCTCTTCACATGAGCCTCAGAAAAACACTCAGTTTCAAATTTCCCAGTTTTGTGACGTCCATAGGCAGCGCTAGACATCTGCTGTGCTGTTTAAAGGCCAATAACAACACAGTCAATGCATAATATGTGTCACTTAAGGCTATTTAAAGTGATGTTATGATAAAACAGTGTGAATACATGTACCAAATATAGGTACTCAGAATACTAATTTAGAGTAACTGTATTCTGGTACAGTTACTTCTAAAATCAGAAGTAATTGCGCACACAATTTAGGCTTCAAAACTTCACGGATTTTGTGAGGAAAATAGAAAAACATGGTTTTAAATGAGTGTGAGTGTGCATTTTTTTCTTCCCAAATTTGTTGTAGAAAAAGATTCAGTTGTAGTCGTCTGGACTCTGTTTTAGAAAAACAAAACGTTTCGACTCTCATCCAAGAGTCACTCGCATTCTGTGAAACAAGTCTGGGAACTCAGGTTTTATATCCTACTCTGTGTAAGCCCTGCCCACAGGGCGGGACCTCCTGACAAAGGGGGGGGTCACTTGAGACTAATCCCTTTGTTTTACTAACAACCCTGAGATGGGTATTTGCATCCTATTGTACACTGACTTTCGCTCCCTCCTCATCGAGTACCTGATTAGCATCAGAACCTGAGTTACCAAACTTGTTTCACAGATTGAGAATGACTCTTGGATGAGAGTCAAAACGTTTTGTTTTTCTAAAACAGAGTCCAGATGACCACAATGGAACTCTCCTGGACGAATGAGGGATTACACCAGGGGGGCAGTTATTTTTCCTCGAGGGCCATATTGGAATCCAGGCGAGTGGCGGAGGGCCGGCCCGCGATCATTGGTGTAAAAAATTCTTATCATTATAAGCACTTTTCAGTAAAATACTGGCAACTGAATCTATTATTCATTAATTTCATGTTATCTTTATTAAGGACACAAGTGCAGACACATGTTACAGCGTAAGACAGTTAAAAATAAGAGAAACTAAGAGTAAAAAACACATATGATCCCCGGAGGGAGGAGGGCCGGATTTAAAACAGGCCGAGGGCCTGATCCGGCCCTTGGGGCTGCAAATGCCCAGGTGTGGATTACACTGACATTTCTCAAATTTGTATTAAACATTTTCTTTTTTTTAAATGCAGAACAAACAGTGAAACAAACTCAAAAGGCAGTTTTAGTCTTATGTCGAGTTCTGTTTAACTTGTAAAAAGGGAGGGTTTTTGGTTTTAAATCATTTTACTAACATATTTATTATTAGATTTTCCTTCTTCCGTTTCCCTGTGTAGTTCTGGTAAATACCGTGTGAAACCCGGGTTCTTTGATCGCAGAGAGAGGTGTTTCACTGTGGGCATCGCGTTGGGCGTTTGAAGACCGTCACGCCCCAAGGCATTTCATATTTCTGGAGCCTCAGTCCACTCCGTCTGCAGACCCAGCACAGGTTGAGCAGGGGCGGAGCGGGACATACGGGGGGCCGAGGCGTTATGAGAGCCACCACTCACTGAAAAACTGTCAGACCTTCACTCAAATGAAATAAATACATCTACAGCCATCCCCCAGGCTGTTTAGACAATCATCTCATGTTTAAAAGGTTTGGTTTTTTGTCATTTTATCCTGCCCCCCCGCTTTATATATCATTGTCTCCGTGTTTTAACCTGTCGCTGTACTTATCGCACATTCACACACACACACACACACACACACACACACGTAGAAATACATTTAAATTCATTTGTTTTCATAAGCTCTGTGGCCCTGAACAAAGCAATTCTCGCATGTATAATGATTGAGGGGACTTGTGTAAATAATGAGTGACTTGACTTGACTGACCCTCGTGACCAGGTGACTTGGACTTACTTACTACTGCTACTATAACAACAACAACTGCTAACACCACTTTTGTTACTACTACTCTACTACTATTTAAAGTGCCTATGACAGTTTTTTACAATTTTCTAATTTTCACTTTATTTGGTGTATTTTGTTTATTTATACCTGTCGTACATATAAATAATAGTTTTTACACCAATTGAGCAGGTATTAGTGGAGAAAATGTTGAAAAATCTGTAGAAAATTACAGGAAGTGACATCACACCAGGGACGCTCATTCCAGTCAAAGTTTATACAGAATTTACACAGAAGAAACAACTGTTTTGACGCTCTAAACAGTCAACAAATTCAACAAAATAAAGTCGCTCTCGTTTTTGTCCAGTGGTTGCTGGGTAATTTCCTAGTGTGATGTCATCAATTACAAACAGGAAGTGAAATTATAAACCTAAAAAATGAGCTATTCTGTGATACAATTTTTATAATTTTTTAGCAAAATTGTAAATACATAAAACTTAATTGCATTTTGCAGGGGTATAACAGTATTGCACATGATTATGAAAGCTAAATGACACAGCTAAATGATACTACTACTACTACTACTACTACTACTACTACTACTACTACTACTACTAGTACTACTCTAGTACTACTACTACTACTACTTCTACTTTAGTGGAGGCTTTCTTTAAAACAGATGGACTTGAGACCATTTCCTGGACACATTTGCTGCTGGTTTTGCCCGCTGGTTTGCCCGCGAGGACGTCCCCGCAGGTGAGGAGGAATCCCCGGGACCAAAGCTGGAAGTGCGTCTCGTTTGGTGAGCGAAGCGTAGCAAAGTACTTTTCATCGCGGAACACAAAAAGGCTGTAGTATTTTCTCTAGTCACATTTCTAAGGGGGGGGGGGGGGGGAGGAGGGAGGGGAACGCGGAGGATCATTTATAACAAGCTGCGCGAGCTGCCAGAGACTGCGGTTCAGGAGGGGGTCATTAGGCACGGTGCAATTTGGCACAAGCAAGTCGGTAAATTAAGACACATAAAAATAACACTGTTTCACCTTTATGTTTTTCTCCTGCGTGGAGTTCCATCTGTATTTCCGAGCAAATCATTATTAAAAAAAAAAAAATCTCTAGACCACAGTCATAAATAGTGCCAGTTTGAGATTATTGTTTGACAAAGTGGGATTAATTATTTTTGCTTTAAAACCTCAGAACTAAGGCGCAGTGATTCTCATACTTGCAAGTCAGTGCTTTTCCAGAGACACACCGCAGAGGGATACTTTAACGATTTCAATGTCGATGTGTTTGTTTTAGATATACTGCCGTGCATTCGTGAAGTAACCCACAGTAACATCACAGTCTCCCTCCCGATTCAGTGCGATACACGATACACGGCTCACGATGCCCATAATATCCCCATTTTGCGATACATAAATTTTTTGATATTCTACGATATAACACTATTTTTTTTTTTTTTTTAAAAAAGAACCCAATATATTATAACAAAATGTTTCTTTGTTGAACCACGAACTGAGCAAACTCGATAATAACATTTTAGTCATCAAAACAGTCAAAATGTCACATTTTTTTCAAGTTTCCTTTCTTTAAACAAGCAACAAAAACCGTAGCGCGGTCACAAAGTCATTCAGGAGTTTATACCAAAAATGATTTATGGCGATATATCGATACAGCAGCCCACGATATCGACACTGTATCACCAAATTTAGTATCACGATATTTTGATATTTTGGTCCCTCGCGATACACTGCATATCCCGATACGGTGTCCACGATAACGATACAAAATCCCGATACACGGAACTCGAGACGATACGCGCCCTGATTCGTGGATATCCTTAAAACCGGTGTTAAAAAAATTTACTAAAATGATGTTTTGATTAAGTAGAAAGAACAAAATGCTTTAGAATCTCATGTCCACCCCCGAATCAACTGCTGTCCTCCACCCCCGAATACAACTGTCCCATATGTTCACACTGTCCTCCACCCCCGAATTACAACTGTCCATATGTTCACACTGTCCTCCACACCGAATACAACTGTCCCATATGTTTCACACTGTCCTCCACACCCGAACACAACTGTCCCATATGTTCACGCTGTCCTCCACACCCGAACACAACTGTCCCATATGTCACGCTGTCCTCCACACCGAACACAACTGTCCCATATGTACACGCTGTCCCCCACACCCGAATACAACTGTCCCATATGTTCACGCTGTCCTCCACATCCCGAACACAACTGTCCTATATGTTCACGCTGTCCTCCACACCCGAATACATCGTCATATGTTCACGCTTCCTCCCCACCCGAATACACCTGTCCCATATGTTACACTGTCTCACACACCGAAAAATCTTCCCATATGTTCACGCTGTCCCCACACGCGAATACAACTGTCCCATATGTTCACACTGTCCACACACCCGAACACACTGCCGCCTAGTTCCGCTGGTCCTCCAACGACCCGCCATAATTTCAGCTTCTTACCATACAACTTATAGGCACATCCTCACACCCCGACACGAAAATCACCTGTTACACAATATGTTTCATAGTCCTTCAGTACACTGCGCCGTCCTTCCGAACACAACTGTCCCATTATTCACACTGTCTCTCACACCGCGACACAACGTCCGCATATTTTCACTGCTGTCCTCCACACCGATACAACTGTCCTATGTTTCACACTTCCCTCCACAACGAACACAACTGTCCCATATGTTCACCGCTGTCCTCCCTCCCACCGAAAGACAACTGTCGCCATATGTTCGTTCCCACAACCGCCTGTCCCTACACCCCTCGACCCCACACAACTGTCCATGTTTCACGCTGTCCTCCACACTTCGAACACAACCTCATCCCATGTTCAACACCGTTCTGCTCTCCCCCACCCTTCCAGCGCTCGAACACAACGTCCTATATAGTTCCGTACATTCAACGTCTGTAGTTCCTGCCACACTAAGCTTGCTCCGCAACACGAACTTCCCATTATGCCAGCCGCGCGTGTCCTCTATATCACCCTCGAAAGACACAACGATTTGTCTCCACTGTGTTACTAGGCCGCCTTGTCTCTACCACTACCTCGAACACAAAAAAACCTGGTCCTCTCTCCATGATGACACACAGCCTGTTCTCTTCCGTCTGCACACGTCTCCACAATCAAATCAAACTTGCCTCGGCAAAATTTTGAAAATATTTATAGGTTGTAATATGTTCATCGTCGTCTGCTCCACACGAGCTCTCAGAATTCACACTACATGCCTACATGTCACGCTATTCCATCCAAAGCCAACACCCGAAACACCTGTGCCCATATGTTCTCTGCTCGTCTTGTTCCGTCCACCATCTACCGACTAATATTACTGATCTGATGCTCTCATTATTGTCCCAATCTACTGTCCCCGACCACTCCTGTGTTAGTTCGGCCCGAACCTGCATAGCTGCCATTATTTGTTTAGCGGCTGATACTACCAAACGAAAAACCGAACCACCAACCTGATGAAGCCCAATATAGTTCACACTCGCCACACACGGAACCACATACTGTCCCACGAGTTATCAAATCACTGTTACCTCCACAACCCGACTCGCGAGACCTATCCGTATAGTTTACGCTGTCCTATCCACACAAAACACTGCTCGAAACATTACAACCCTAGTCACATATATTCAAGCTGTCCTCCAACACCCGAATACACATGTCGCCACTATGTTTACGCTGTCCTCACACGGCTCCGAACACTAAACTAGCTGTCCCATATGTTCACACTCCTCCTCCACACCGAATACAACGTCCCATATGTTCACCTCCTCCACACTCGAATACAACTTCCCATAGTTCACCTGTCCCTCCACACCCGAACACAACTGTCCCATATGTTCACACTGTCCTCCACACCAACACAACTGTCCGCATAGTCACACTGTCCTCCACACCCGAATAACTAATCTGTCCAATATTTTATCGCTGCCTCCACATCTACCATAAAATTACAACCTGTCCATATTGTGTCAAGCGTCCTCCACACCGAATACAACTGTCCCTGATATGTTTACGCTGATACCTCCACCACTTATCCAGTAAACACAACTATGCTCCCATATGTATCACCACTCCTATCTCACATCCTGAATACAGATCGTGTGGCGCGCGATTATGTTCACACTGTCCTCCCACACTCGAAATACAACTGTCCCCGTATGTTCACGCTGTCCTCCCACCCGTAGACAGCGAAGCTGTCCATATGTTCATGCCGTTGCCATCCTAACTAGCTCTGTATCTAACACTAAACTATTGTCCCAGTTATGGTATTTCACTCGTGTCCCTCAACACTATAGTTAGTTTGATCGGAGATTAATTACATTACTACTAACGCGAGTATGAATTACCAAAGTGACTGTCCCTCCTTCACCACAATACCCGAATGTACAAACACAAGAAGTACCAAATATAAATCCGTTATTAAACACATATTCCCGACACTATACAAAGAGATAAAAACATAAGTACACTCTAACACTAATCGATCGCCATGTAAATCGTTACTAACTAGCACCATTCCTCCACACTAAACGAACCACAATAACTCAGTCCTACTAATTGTATTTTACGAGGCTATGTTCAGACTTCACTCAACATTGTAAACAGCAACAAAAGACTATGCTCTCCTATTTAACATCTTCGTTGTGTATGCACTCCTGTCCCTACGACACGATTTTAGGAAGCTGCCTAAACTCCGAGAAACACCAACATGTCACTTCAGTACTGTTACCTAGCACTTCCTCACTACCATCCAGCAGGAGGCCGCACACAAGAAGTCCCTCGTTATAAGCCCATATGTTCCACTCCGAATCCCCTGCCACAACATCCGGTATACATATGGAGCCAACTAAACATGTCCTCGTAATATCTGTCACCACCTTCTTGGTCCGTCTGACACACCCCAATATCAGCCTGCCACTGCGAGAGTAGAAGCGTTTTCATACCGCTGTCCGCCACACTATACATACTTTTTCCTAGGAAATATGTACAAGCCACCTCCTCCCATTTGTATTGTATTCTTTCATAATCTTCCACCCATCACTAGGCTGTTTGAGCATTGAAATATATGTATCCCTCCAACTGCGCACCCCAGCACTGTCCAAGAGTTTACTCTCTTCTTCCCGATCACGCACAAAAATCGCCACTTACACGCACAAACGCAGTACACAATAATGTATCACAAACTTGTCTCCGCGAGACGTACAGCAAGGCTGAACTGGCCCGTAACACACGAGACATTTTGCTTCCCTATGTCTCAGCACTTCCTGGCGCTACACTAAAATGCTTATATAATCTCTATATACTATATATATACTTGACCTCTATATGTCCTGACATCTGAGCCGCGAACACACACGAAACTACACACATGTCGAGCCAGATATTTCACGCTGATCCACTCCAAGCCACACCGCGAACGCATCGATCTGATGGTCCCATATGTTCACGCTGTTCCTCCACACGGCGAATACAACTCATACTTCCTCTATGCAATGCTTCACGACTACTCACGATCGCACACATCGAAGAGAATGCAAGAGTACTGCCGCGGTATATGAGTTCAGCCTCGTCGCGTCCCGAAACCACACCTGTGTCATACTATAACCAGTCCCAATATAGTTCCAACGCACTCCTCCGACCACACCCCCGAAATGACATACTGTTACCCATATTTGCACACTGTCCTGCCTACTACCCACACGGTGCTAAAATGTCTCTGACGAACAACACTCCGAGAGTGGATACCATTGATGTATTACCGCACATTGATACTCCAATACACATTGTTCCACGACCACAACACCTGTCCCATATGTTGCCACACTCACTGTCCCCTAGGTGCCACACACTACATACAACGCTACCACATGTCACAACTGTCATCCACGCGTGCCACAGCCCAGAATATCCGAGACACCCCATATAAATGTTAACACGCTGTACCTCCCATCACCGTCTATATGACAGACTGTCCCATATGTTCACGCTGTACTCCACACGCCGCAAAAAAATAGTCCTCTATCTAAACAGTTCACCATATGTTCTCACGCCGTGTCTCCATCTACTGAAGGAAACTATCATCATCTGATAAGCTCACTCAATCAGAACTATCTCTATTAGGAGTCTAACCAGATCCTCATCAAACAACCTAGGCTCTCGACAACTACATACCCCGTTATCACGCGATATCAGTATGCAGCGCCATTGTTCCTCTGACACTTACAATGCCGAACACAACTGTGATTCCTGTCACTCATGTTCGACACAGCTGCGCCTGCGTGCGACGAACGACTATCTGACGAACAACAACATCGCTGATCACGGACTCTCACACACTGAACACGAAACTACTCAGTGCATCCAAAGACCATCCGACAGATGACTACAGCTTACGAGTCGCATCTGTGTCGCCATTCTCCACTCCGACCTGACTGTTTGATGCGAGCTCGTTCTCATCCAACATATGCGAGCGTGTAACCGTGTCTGATACATGAGCTCTCGACTCAACTTGTCCATCTATATAAATGTACAGTGTTGTATACTTTTCTCCAGGATTTACCCCGGGAATATAAACTGACGAGTGATGTATTAGCTGATTTTCATGCGAGAGAGCCTTCACCCGAGAATCCAAGATGTGCTGTTATATCGTTTAGTATCCCGCGATCTACAGACTAGAAAAGCTTCCGATTATTATTATATTGCTTTCCGGATGAGTGTCTTAATCGATGTAGTAAGTGCCACATAGATGTGTAAAATTCAAATGATCTATCTACTTTGGAGGATTGGAGTACTACGATGGTGTGCGTGCGGCGGCGCAACCGAACGACATTGTGGCAGCTTTTGTTTCACACGAGCTTGCGTTTCCGTCACTGCCGCACGAACCGCGCGAACCAAAGGAAAGAGAAAGACGGAACGCCGCTTTCTCCGGATCACAGCAAGAGCAGTTCTTTAAAAACTCAAACCGAGATGACTATCGGGCACTCTCGCCAGAGAAAATGAGAGATATTTACTGAGAGAGTGAAAGATGGCTCAGTGCTGAAATCATCTTTATAATTACTCGTGATGTGGAACAAGTTGAAAGGGTATTGTAGATGCTCTGCGATGAGCTAGCAGAGCGTGCTTTAAACAGTAGAACGGGAACTCGCCTAAACAGTCTAAACGTGCTGTCTTCGGCGAAAAGCCCATTCTCACAAAGACCCCTCGCCGTGCGCCACACCAGCGCGCGGACCCCAACGGACTGGTCGACCGGCTTTCCTCGACGCTTTAATCTTCAAATTGTAATTCTGTGCTGTTATTCTTCTCACAACTGTCACTAGCGTGGCGTCTTCACTTAATCGCTAAATATCCAGGTAATCGAGACCAATGAGCCACAATAGCGACGGAACTATCTGCGGCAGTGAGCCCGATTATGTTATCAAGTAAGAGATCTGTATTAATTACTCGTATCGTGACCCCTGTATCGCGGCGTACTTCTTCTGTTCTTTTAAGGACCAGAGTAGCCACAGCTCTCGCAGAAACTACCGCTGTGTGAAGATGACTTCACCAAATTTCTAATGTGTAGCAGCTGACTACGAAGTCACGAATCCATCCAAATCAGGCCCCCAAACAATAACTCCGGGCAGCATTCAGCAAAGCATCAAGAGGCACGTATTCTACCACTTTCGGGACATCAAGAACTACACTCTTCCCGACCCAATTTAATGACACGGCGCACTTTATCACAACATCACTCTAACTATTTCATGATTTTAGCGTGAGGCAACAAGTCGAGTTCGACACACTCTTCGATTAATAAAAGTATAAAAAACAAGTCCAAGGTGGCTGTTGACTGAGAGACAATCATCACCATGTAGACTTTATGAGAAATTGAGTGAATAATGAGACAGTCAGCCCAGATTATTGTATTCACACAGAAGTAGTGCGCTGTTCTCTGTACTTTTTTTATCCGTCCGTATATATGAGTGCTACCCACTTTTAATCTTCAGGTCTAGCTTATGAGAACTATAGTCAGTCTTGTAATCTAAGTTGTACATGATAACGCTCTGCACAATCCCCACCGTCATCGTATTATGAACAATTGATAAGATTCAATAAAATATGCATTATATGCTTTCTACACTCTCAAGCATTAACATGATATTTGTATTTGTTTCTTAGCTGTACGAGCATATAATAACGTGTCTATCTAAGAGATATCAGCATTTATTTTTTCTTAACATGAACTTTGCGGAGATTAAAAAAAACGGACTATATTCATTACCTCGAATTATATATTAATAAGATAACACAGAAAAGATATATATAGTACAGTAAAGGTTTCGGTTTAGCTATTAATTCCGTAAAGCTCTGAATCGTATATTAAAAAAAAAGAAAACATAACAGACACTAAAGATAACTTATAATACTTCCCATACGATCCCCTAGCTTAAAATAATCGATTAGTCTGCAGCCCTGTTTTTGTAATTTTATTCATACCAGTCAAGCAACACACTTAAACAGAGGACTGCTTCAGCGATGATCATGTTGATAGGATATCAATCACGTCACAGACTCATCAACAGGCACTGATGTGTGATGCTGAGCAATCTTATGAGAAATACAAAATAGTCACTCGAAGAATCTGATCATACAAACAGCATCAGTTTTGGCAGTAATAAAACATGAATCATTTCATTTTGCGCAACATAAACAAAGTATTGATGTCAACAGAACAGAACAAACTCATTTGAACCATTTCTCAGATTTACATGTCTCACGTATGTCAAATTTGGGCCATTTCAACACAGAAAATGCCTTAATTATGTCTGAAAAAACCTCTTACACGACAGAGGAACTGCAGCGGAAGCTTCGAAGTGATGCCTCTTCGCACTCACCTGCAGTGCCTCGTCTTAATCGCACTCCGACGCCTCTCATGTAAATACAAATATTGCCCCTCGTCTGATTAATGCCCTTGCTGTTGTTTCCCTCTCCTTTTGTCCCCCGAGCACCGCCGGGCACAAACGGCACGCCGAAGACACTGCTTTGGACTTATATTAGCGGCGTACATCATCCCGCGGCACGTCTGAACTATAGACGGGGCTATAGATTTACCAAGACAATAAAAGGCGTGCGGGGAGGCGCCGTCTGCTGCGGAACCGGGGCTTTCGGAGCGGTTCTGGGGGCCCCGGCTGCTGCTGTACACTAGAAAAGGCGGAGGTTTTGTTGTTGTTGTTGTGTTTGTTGTTGTTTTATTGCGATGCCAGGACTGAGACGTGTCAGTGAGAGTTGCGTTTGTGCCGAGCGTTCCAAGAGGCAGTGAAGAGCCGCGACTGTCTTAATCAAATCAAACCGTTTAATTTGCCATTTGTAGTTAAAAAAAACCACATCGGAAAAACATGTGCAAAAGAAAAAAGCTGCAGACACTTCCTGGTTACGTGAGCGTGTGGGCGGAGCGCTGCAGACACTTCCCGGTTACGTGAGCGTGTGGGCGGAGCGCTGCAGACACTTCCTGGTTACGTAAGCGTTGTGGGCGGAGCGCTGGGGACGCTTCCCGGTTACGTAAGCGTTGTGGGGGCGACACTTCCTGGACTGTGGACACTTCCGTGTGTGTGGGCGGACGCTGCAGACACTTCCCGGTTACGTGAGCGTGTGGGCGGAGCGCTGCAGACACTTCCTGGTTACGTAAGCGTTGTGGGCGGAGCGCTGGACACTTCCTGGTTACGTAAGCGTTGTGGCGGAGCGCTTGCGGACACTTCCTGGTTACGTTGAGCGTGCGTGTGGGCGGAGCGCTGCAGACACTTCCTGGTTACTTGAGCGTGTGGGCGGAGCGCTGCAGACACTTCCTGGTTACTTGAGCGTGTGGGCGGAGCGCTGCAGACACTTCCTGGTTACGTAAGCGTCGTGGGCGGAGCGCTGCAGACACTTCCTGGTTACGTACGCTCACGCACAAAAACATTTGCCAAACACTTAAAAAAGAGGGTTTCTCGGGATAGTTGACTTCGGGTCAATGTCTGCAAATGTCGCAAGGCTCATTTTCCGCCCAGAGACAGCAGGGGGCGACGGAGGACACTTCTAACGCCCTGACAATACATATTTAACCATCAGACGTACTTACAAGGACGTCACTGAGTTCTCCTTGAAGGCAAATACAGATAATGATCAAGCAATAAGCTTCTGTTCCCTTTGTTGCAACAGTGGAATTTCCCCATTGTGGGACGAATAAAGGGGATCGTATCTTATCTGATCTGAGAATCGGACTTGATTAAACTGCGTTAGGCAAATGCACTGTTTGGCCCGTGAAGTGGCCTGAAAGTTGCTTAGCAGATTTCAGTTCTTGCCCAGATGCCTAAAGAGAGCAGGGCTGAAACGACTGCAAAAACTTTAAATACAGCAGACATTTTGCTGTTTTTCATTCCAAGCAGATCCATAATGCCACACAAAGAATAAATATGAGGATTGGCCTAATAAAGTCGCGCACACTTCCTGGAGCGCGGCCGCCGCTCTCTAATTCGGGCTATGGATTTTTTGTTATTTATTTATTTATTTCCCCCCTCCGTGCAGCGGCTTAATATAGAAGACACGGGTCCGGATCGAAGGCAATTTTTGGGAGAGGAAACTGAAAATAGATGGGGGGGTTTCGCGGACAGGTTTGCGCCGGTGGAAGGGAAACACCAGAAGTCTTTTCTTTTGTCACATTTTGGGCTGAATGCGGAGGATCGTTTATAACAAGCAGCGCAGGGACTGTCGGCGGGTTCAGATGTGCTTACGAGCGAAAACATCACGGCCTGGTCGTTTGCCGCGTTACGAATGAAGCCGCTTTTTAGGCCCGAAGCGCAGTGTGTTGTGTGTTGTGTGTTGTGTGTTGTGCGTGGCGTTATAGTTTTGTTCATTACTCAGGCCGTTCAATCACCGTTACTCGTATTGACTCAGGTTCTCGGGAAAGACACTAATGAGCGTTCTGCTAATCGTTTAGTCCAGCAGTTAGTCCTTTAAGTAGTTGCACAGAACAGAAAGGTAA
The DNA here is from genome assembly GCA_015082035.1 of Chaenogobius annularis. NCBI lineage: Eukaryota > Metazoa > Chordata > Actinopteri > Gobiiformes > Gobiidae > Chaenogobius > Chaenogobius annularis. The sequence goes on along the minus strand of BJKM01001210.1, from coordinate 29,898 downwards.
GCCATGCAATAAAACAATAAAGCAACACAAAAACATAAAGGTAAAGGTGGTCATCTGATGCGGGGTTTAAAGGAGACATCAATCAGCTTTTATGAGCTTTAAACCATGATATTAAACCTCATCATTCAGCTTCTCAAAGTTGTACATCGCGCGGCGTTTTCACCTCTCGCTGCGCAATAATCTGTGTTCACTCGCGGTTCAGAGTTAGAACATAAAAGTAGCGTTAAAAAAATGGGTCGCGCAACAATTATTTTTTTTTGAACATACAGCAACAAAAACGTACATAAAACAAACAGACTTATGTAAAGAAAAATATGTAATAATAATAATAATAATAATGATAAAGTTTTTTTTTCTGTTTACAATAAAGCAAACTGCAACATAATGAGCGACACATGTTACACTTAAATACTAAATACCAGGAAAAAAAAAAATCATAATTTGTCTCCTTTAAATAGGGCTGGGCACCGTTAGATTTTTCTTTAACTGGACCTCCTTTTCGATACCAGTTCCTCCTTTTCGATACCAGTTCCTCCTTTTCGATACCAATCCCTGAATGGTTCTCTTTTTTCAGGAGCTGCATTTTTTTAAAGTGTAAATGAATGGCCAAAATTGTGCAAAAACACATTTACACATAAACTATGAGATCAAGTTATATAAAACAAGCGCACCGGTTTACTCAGACCTTTGAATTCACATTTAGGCTTTAACAACGTGTTTAAGGAAAAGGACGACTCTGGCGAAGATCTGGCGTTTTTTCTTGCAACTTCGGACCTCGGCCACATCTTTACACAGACAGAGGCCCACAGAGGCCCACAGAGGCCCACAGAGGCCCACAGAGGCCCACAGAGGCCCACAGAGGCCCACAGAGGCCCACAGAGCCCACAGCCCACAGAGGCCCACAGAGGCCCCACCCACAGAGGCCCACAGAGGCCCCCACAGACGCCCACAGACAGGCCACAGACGGCCCACAGACGCCCACAGACGCCCACAGAGCTCATGAGCTTCCAACAGAACGCCCACAGACGCCCACAGACACTTTTCACTTACAGACGCGACAGACGCCCACAGACGCCCGAACCAGACAGACGCCGGCGACAGACTGCCCACTGATCGCCCTGTGGAGATTACAAGATACTCCGACCTGGGCCGAGCACGAGGACGACGGTGACGCTTGGACCACGTCAGCACCGCGAACACCGCCACCACACCGCCCACTGGCCCTGGATTTATTATGAAGCACAACGCGGCAGGCTCTCGACTCGAGGCTCCGCCCTGACCACGCCACATTCCGTTTGTGTCTTCAGCTCGTCCGCTCACGTTTCGATGAAGCAACAACGCTTTGGTTTGGACCGGAGGACTAAAGTTAAAACGGCACTGTTCGGTCCAAGCGCTTCTTGGACCGCGTCCCACCTTTGAAGACAAAGTAACGCAACATTTCAAGATTGTTTTAGCATCAAATGAGAAAAATCAATCGGCCAATGTTTTATTAACGTGTGTTTCTTTCATCACGTTGGTGGAAAGATTAGCTTGAAATGAGAAGCTACCGGAAACAAGTGGAGAGAAACGTCACAAAAACACCAGTAATTGCACGGATTCGCTTCGGCAATTAGCGCGCCGCGTCCTCTTTGCGCCATCGTTGGCCCGAACTCTAAAGATTACAGTCGTTTTTGGATTTCTTAACTTTCAAAACTTTTGCAAGTTCTCGCATTTTCCACACACGGTTAACAAGCTATCTACTTCTGCTAATAGACTCTTTTTTTTATCTTTTCATTTCGCTTTTCTCGTCGCATCCAAAAGAATTAGCTGCAAAGGCTCTTTTTTTTTTTTTTTTTTCTCGCGTCGCTCTTATTCTGTACAATTTATTCTTCCAGGCTTCTTTTTAACGGCGCTATTAACACTATGTGCCGTTGCCATGGCATTTAGAATAGAAGATCAGGAGTTCACGCGGTCATTTTGAACTCATCTTCACGATTGGTTCTGGCGGGAGGAAACTTCATCGGGATCATCTCATCTCACGGCCCGGACAGCTCATCTCACGGTGTTGTGTGTGTTGTGTATGTGTGTGTGTGTGTGTGTGTGTGTGTGTGTGTGTGGGTGTGTGTGTGGGGGGGGCGTGTGTGGGTTATCGCTTTGTCCGGAACGTTCCACTGTATGAAGCTGATCTTACATGTATTCATTGAATCGGAGGTGTTTTTAGTGCGAGCAAACGTACATTCTGCGACTGGGTTCACCTCGCCACAGATCTGGGGTCTTCCAAATCCCAACCCACGTTACATCTGTGCCGCGCCAATTCCTCATAAGTTTCCGCCCTGAGCCCGACGCGGTGCCACGGACCGGACGGGAAAAAGGCGGAAGAAGAGGAAGTTCTCCGTGGTGGAGCCCCGCAATGGAGTCT